>OY756423.1:14500409-14783749 GCA_963576905.1 Mystacides longicornis | reverse complement strand
CATACATATTCCCAAACATCCTGCGGGGAACAGCGCCAGACTGGAAGACGAATCTAATGTCTGGAACTATATTACTTAGGCTATCATTCCAGAAATTATCAGATAGCTAACCAACCATATTGATAGAATAAATAAAGACATGCTCGCTGAGTCGTATCCAAAGCAGCTACATAACATGTTGCCTTTCTGATGCGATATAAACGATACAGGTTTATTGATAAAAGTATTCGAAAATCCGGACTACCGCGGCGCGGTCGTGAAAGAACTCCTTTACCTTCTTGGCATTGGTATCATTAGAATTTACTTGAAAAATATTTTGTCTACGGGTCTTTGTAAAAGATGATGCGAAGCAACATTGGCCAGTTATACAAACACACTTGCGACATTTTGTGGAAATTAAACCCAAGGCCTCTACTTTGAAAATCTATGACCGAACCACTGGATTACCAAACAATAATTGTTATGTTTTAATAATAACGATTGAATACAACAGATATTTCAATTGTCTCGTAAGATTTGAAAGTAGGTCCTCCTCAGAATTAGCTTTTTTAATAATCGCAATGCTTCAAAGGTTGCGATTGCACCTTGAAGTTCCCAGCCCAAGTTGTTAAGAAGTTGCGATTGAATGCATAATGTAACGATGCTCTAACGATGAGGACAACGCATGGTTCACGCATTGATCAGCTCGTTTAGCCCAGTGCAGCTCTGTAGGCAGGTATTTAATAATATAATATAATGCGTGCGGTACATTATATGGGCGTGCGGTACTAAATCATAGGATAATGATTCATGTAATGTGCGCTATGTGGCTATGTTAGGTAATGTGGCTGGGAGGTGCCTCTCATTGCCTCGTGGTGTCCCGTCTCTATAAACATCCTTTAATTACAATTACATTTCACATCAGTACGAATTAATTTCAGAATACTAGGTATATTCATGGGCTAATTTATTTTTATTTTATACTTATCAGGCGCAACATTCTTAAATAGATTTTATCTTGTAAACATTTCTATATTTCGAACAAGTGTCACACAATGAGTCTATAAATGTTGAACTCAATAGGCTTCAAATGACCACTTTTGATGAAAATTGCTGACATCAAAAATTGATAGGACTTTCTAAAAGCCATGTTGGACTATGTATGAACAAAATCCACTATTAATGTATTATAAAAGATACATATTTGACACAAATCTCGGTTAGTTCGGTCGGCTTGGATCAAATCAGACTTATATGTACAAGACACTACTAATTATTGTCAAAATAGTCAATAACAACCCTTCTTCCAAAAATAAATAAATTTAGTTATTAGAAACTCAAAATTGAACTAAACGTTTCAAATTAACTGTTTCTTCAAATTGTTTATAATGAAGTGTGGCATGGTATGCACCTATATATCTACGTATTTCTAACAACACTATTTCTAGAGGTTCAATATGAATGTATTTGAGTTACTGCGAGGCATAATTGGAAGAGATTCGGTCTATTTAGACTAGAGAGATAGCTGCAAGGAATAAAGGGCTCCGTGTCCGGTCAGTCACGACTCAAGACCTCACCTACTGGCGCGTCTACCCACATCTCAGGGACTAGATTCTCTGATGAAACATAATCCAAGGATGCGCGCATAGTTTGGTTGATCACGATCAAAACTATTCAGAATAAGTCGGTATTTCTATGGAATTTTATCATAGTCGCAACTTTATAATATCTAGTTAGATGTTACTAACATTTTATTAGAATTGGAGGCTTTACGAAAAAGGGAGTAGAAATTTATCAATCTACAAAAAACGTTCTGTGTTTTTTATGCAAATAGTCAAGTATGCGTGTTTTAATAATTATAATTATATATTTCAGCATGTAGAAGATTATCTAATGAGTCAGTTTAAAGTGGTTGCTAGCCCAGTGGTATCAGTCGACGACTTTCGTACATACAGGGTTCGAATAAGCTTTATAAGGCATTCGAAAGTTGGTAGTTTTAATATCATCTTAAAAAAATGCAAGAATATGCGTTAACATAAAGGGAACAGCAAGGGAAGATAGCTATCAATACATAGGCAATGCACCTTACGAGTAGTATACCAATCACCAGAGTCTACTTACCTATATCTTGAATAACTTGACGCTTAACCGAAATTGTTCACCTTTGTGAGTGGAAACGTGAATCTTCCTGGCACAATAAAATACTTCCTAGAATCTAACCTTCTCTATCGTGTGAACTGGACATTACGATGGGAAAAATTTATAAAAGGGAAGACGAACGCTGCTAACACAATGACCCATTTGGTTTATATGGTAACAAACGAACGCTGCAGACACTTGTGGATGACTTCACCAAACTACTATCTATCTATCTTATGGTGTCTGTGGATGTACATACATTTAAAGTGATTCACGCTTTCCAAACATGTATATTTTATCAAACAGTCAAATAATGACGAATTTTACCTTTATCAAGGATAAGAGTAACACAACTTATCATTAGTTCACAAATGAAATACCTCAGATAGTGCAACTATCTACATATATACCTACCTATGCATCACCGTTGAGTTATATAATATGCACTACGTGAAATTTAAATCAATGTGCAGTTTTGGTTTTTGACAAGTTTAAAAATGTCTTATTTTAGAACATACTAAAAACCGGCTAATTGATTAAATAGTTTTGTGATGTGACGCTTGGAAAGCGCCATAACTTTGTACAAAAACCCCGCTGATACGAGCCAAGTGAGTATATTCCTTGCATTGTTCATTGTACAAATCCCCACAGAATTAAGTCACTTGATTGGTTGAGTCAAATACCACATTCTCCGGTTAACCTTTAGACCTAATGAGTATTTTATTACAATCTTTTTGTGGTTATATGGTCGCCTTATTTTTATGTTATATTTAGATCCCCTCGTTGGTTTATGATGAGTAAATATTATCGTCATAGATCCCATTTTCGAACCAATTAAGGAGGCCCTATAAGTTCGTTGTTCCTTACGAGAGCCCTTTTTTATTGGGGTTTACCCACCACGGATTCTGATTCCCAATAATAAAAAGTCATAAACGGATTATTCCTATTGACTTTTTTATGTATCATCTATAAAACGTAATAGAAATCTGTTGATTTTAATGACTTAATAATGTTTCAATGTAGATTTTTTTTATCAACTTCGTTGCACTTTCATTTTAAAATGTCCCTAACCGGTCGATTCAGATTTATTTTTGTTTCCCTTGAAATTTCTACATTAGTTCGAGTTATTTATTTATCGTATGGTTATCCATTACATCACACCATAATTAATTACAAACAAAAAATTGAGATATATTGTATATCAGTGTCACTAAAAAAATATCAATTTTTAAAATTTAAAGTCAGTTGTTTACAAAAAGTCTCGAATTAAACGGAACCTGTTGACTTACGAATACCTATGCACCTTTTGTATAATGTTTGGTATTTGTTTATTTACAAGCTACAGTTCATATTTTTCACATCATATTTTCTAAGAAGTCATGTTTTTAGTCAAACTAAACGTGCAAAATACAGTAGAACCTTTAGAGCCCCAGACACGTGTACAAACAGTGGATTCATTTGGGTCTCATTAGCAACCCGCAGGGCCCAGCACCGCTTCATTATGCCCGCCACGTTTAACTTCTCCCCGCCGCATTGTTTCGCAACTGAATACCCAATCGTCCATATAACCATAAAATTAACACTATTGTTGTTTCTTCAAACTACCATTTTCCCACTGCGATCTCACCGAGGAGGGTTCTATTCTATCAATTTCTTCTGAGAACACAATATCCTTTAAAATGATCTGCCAATTAGACCCAATGCTTCTATCCCTACGGCTAAAGCTTCTCTTTCTTGTGCACTTGGAAGTTTCGCTACACTGTAGGTAATGTAACCAGTACAAAAATGATCCTACCTTTACGGCATTAAAAAAGTTATGGCTTTAAAACAAAAAATTGATGCGACTTGGTGCCTATCCGAAAGAAAAAAAAGACTGGAAGCTATTGAGATGTGGTCCTACAGATTTAGATACATGCATCCTGAAAGCAGAACATAACAAACGAAGAGGTTCACAAAGTATCGAAGGAGGAAGGTACCTGCTCTATTTTTTTTTCTTAAAAGCATGCACATTGGACACGTGATACGACATCGAAGGTCTTCTTCTTCTACATACCTACCATTACTAACTTACAAGGTCTTACAAAAGTTTTACGGGACACTAGAAAACGATGGAGATTAACCGATTTAAAAAATAATATATATCACCAAATTAAGGACGCCTCCAAGTTTTGGAGATACCACAACACATAAAGTTGAATTTGACTATAAAGTTGTCGTTGTACATAATAAACTAGGGAATTTAAATATATAAGTCGGCTTTTTATGGTCCGAGGTTCCGGAGGTCGCATTGAAAATGAAAATAAAGGTTTTGTTGTGGTCCAGATCAAGACGTCGAGTAGTCTTTGTTAGGAGGATCCTAGGCTACCTCAAGGTAATGCACCGTAACGGTCTTAAAAAATACATTCCTCGAAACTTTTGATAATGGTGTTAAGATTCTTTTTAAACTGTTTATTACAAAGCTCGTTTATTTTTATTATAGAATACGAATATCCTATGATTTATAGCTTATTAGGATATTATATTATATGTTTTTTCGTTTATTGATTGGATTCAAAACAACATTATTATAAGTAGTAATAGGTATATCGTTTTTGTTATGCAAACGTAGCACTAAAATATGACGCTCCGATTCCCTAAAATTTCCGCTAAAGGTTAGAACTCCGCAAATTGTGTGAAAAGTTTCGTTTAAACTGCCAGTTCTCTTCAAAATTATTTCAATTCTTCTAAATGAATGAACCACTATTCTGTCAAAGACCCGCCAAAATTTTAGAGCTAGGACACCGCTTTTATGTCAAAACTTTTCTTGTCAATATTTTTTCCCACAGGTGCCTATCATAAAACAACAATAAAAACAAAATAATTTATTATCTTCAGTAAGAATATTATTGTGAGCATATTTCCATCATAAACATACTTTAGTAACTAGATAATATTTTATATTGTTATATCATACTAGGTATTTTTTTTTTTATTAATATGATATTGTTTACGAAATGCGAATTTGGCGGCCATTACGACATTTTTGACATTTGGACATCTCTGGTTGAAATTACTTGGCATTACTCGCGTAATTAATAATTCAAAATGTTTGGTGATGCTGAGTTTTAGCGAAACTTATACAGAATCCACCAGATAGTGTGTTTAATTTTATATTTTTATAAGGCTGCCTTAGTGAGTTCTCTTTACGTAGATATATAGGTACTCTATATACCTACTCGATGAAAAATATTCAAATGGACGTGTGTATCGAATTTGAAGAATCGGGTAGGTACGTGGTGTTAAAAACAGGTGTGGTTCTGCAGGTAGGATTATTAGCTATCCCGATCCATTTATCACGACGACTAGAATCGTTATGATGTCATCCTAAAACCTGGCTACATTTTAGGAATACTATTATAGTGGTCGCCCAGAGGTCGAAATTCGACCATAACTAAGTGATATTGAGATTTTATATTAGATAATAATAATATTATAATCAAATAGAAAATTGTGAAATAGCGTGAAATAACTATTTCGCAATTCTCCTTAAAAAAACAATGACATGGACACGTCAAATTTGAAATATTGATATGTACAAAGTTTTTTTTCTTTTATTATTAAAGACAAACAATATAAATCTATTTTCAATATGATCACAGATAAACATATTAAGGATATAATATGTGTCTGTGTCAATGTCAAATACATCGAAGTTTGTGTGAGTATCAAAAACAGTAGTGTTTGTAATGTTTTTTTATTGATTTAATGTATTTTTAATACATGATTAAAAAAAAATATTATAGTAATCCCGAATTAGCAAGTCTGTTGAGGTGCTTTGCTCTTCTAACACTAAGATTATCTCTTTCACACTCGGTAAAATAATGTAAAAAGGTTTAATGTTTACCTGAATTCGGTAGATTCCAGGGGTTGATAACATTTTCGTAAGTTGTCTTGATGATTTTGAGTAATATTAAAAAGTAAATAAATCAACACAATGACATGGTTACACATTTTATATAAAAATATTTATTAGGAATAGAAGTAATAATATTAGATATATAAACACTTTCATGTCCGAGTCTTATTCAGACAAATCACTATCAGTGTCACTCCCACTAGAACTACCATTGTTTACATTTATTATTAAATTGTCCATAACACTTTCTGCATAACAATCACTCTCCCAATCTTCGAATATTTTTGTTTTCGTGCTATTAATTACACGACGCCAGTCTTCTTCCGTTATATGACTGACGGCTTCTTTTAACAAATGGAGGACACGCGTTGTTGAAAATGGTGGAGTTGTGTTGTTGCGAGCCACAAACCCTTTAACTTGTGCCCATATTAGCGCGATTGCATTATATACACAGTAATACGGAGGCAATCGTATTACTGTACGACCTTTAGATTGCGCAATGTCGTCTAAAACATATATTGCATCTTTAGGCTTATGCCTTTTTACTAAATCCAACAACTCTATTTTTCTCAAGTTGTCACTGCATGGAACGTTATTCCTTTCTAACCAGTCAATAATTGTATCCTTTCTCGATGCAGTTGTTGGTGGTTTGTCCTTTTGTTTGGAGTGATACGGGGCATTATCCATAATGATGGTGCTATTGGCTGGGATATTTGGTAAGAGTTGTTCCTCAAACCATTTGGAGTATAATTCAAAATTTAAATCCTCGTGGTAGTCTCCAGATTTTTTAGATTTAAAAGCCAAAAGACAATTGGGAATAAACCCATTCATGGATCCTGCGTGTATTACTATTATTCTTTGTCCTTTTCCAAGTGGTACTCTACACATTGATTTTTTATTGCCGTCAAACCAGAATTTTGATAAATTATGATTGGCATTGACCCAAGTCTCATCGGTAAATATAACGTTATTAAAATTAACATTTTGTATTTTTCTCAAAAAGTTTATTTTGGCCAATTGTATGTCACTTCTTTCTAAATAATGTTGTCTTCTATCTACTTTACAATGTTTAAATCCGATTTGTTTCATTAATGTCGTTAGTGATGTAGATTTGCCGTCATACAGATCCGATTCTTTAAGCGAATTTAATAGTTTTTGTATTGTAGGATATTCACCTCTGGTATAATAGTCATGAATATGACGTCTTATGGCGTCGATTTCAAATGAGTCTTTTTATTTACGGTTTTTGTGCGAAGTCTTTTTAATTTACCTTGTTTTTCACAATTTTGGACACACGAAACACTATGACTCTCTTTTGATATTCTTTGCACAGTTTTTGTGCTAATTTTCAGCGCATTAGCGACTCGTTCACAAACATTCTGTACTGAAATTAAAGGCCCACCGTTTGCGTTTTCTTGTTCAAAATACTCGCGCGAAGACGTAATACAAACTGTCGCGTTTGTTCGTTTAGTACACTGCGTTTTTCCATTTTTAATGATGAACACGAATGAACTATCACTCAAGCCAGCCAAATGTAAATTAACTTAAAATAATGATGACCCAAATAAAAAATCGAAATTGACATTTCCAAGATTTCTATATTAATCAAGCTCACCCATCAGTCACAGAAAAACCCTTAACTAAAATAGTAGATTCTTGGAAAAAGTATTTAAATAGATATCTTAAATGGCATTGCTTGGATTACAGGGACATAATGACTTGGTAATAACACACGGCCGCATGGCAATTGTTTTGATGTGTCCATGGTGTCCTTGCTATTGTTTGCTGGTGTATTGTTTACCTGGGTTTCGCGTAGGTACATCAAAGGGCTTTCGCTTGAAGTACATACTAAAAAATAGGTACCTACAATGTTATTATACGAGTATATTACCTATTACGTCTGTGATTAACCTTTACCTTACGTCTAAGAATATGAGGTTTAGTGAGAATAAAATAGTATAATCTAAATTAATAATATGAACTGTATTAATATTAATTGAAAATAAATAATAATGAAGTAAAACCACAAGGTTCAATATCTCTGCAAAGTTAGAGTGAGATATTCATACCCCAGCGGACTTCCTAATTCGGGATTACTATAGTATCCACCACTCCTTCTCTAAATAAACTATAAGTGTGCGAAATTTCATACTCCTCCGTCCGCGGAATTTTCCTAAAAAGGGTGTATAAAGTTTTTTCTTAACGTATTAAATGTGTAGACTACACACATTCGGTTCGGTTCTTTTTCGGTCACTACCAACAAAATAATATGAAAGGGATCCGTAGAACCATTTCACATTATTTGTCGGTACCTAGTGACCGAAAAATAACCGAAACCGAATAGAGCCGCATAATATGTGTGAAATAGCCCTAAATACCATAATCCACTATCCTTATTTCTTATTCCCATTCTTTTCCCTTTCAGGGTTATCTCTCAGATCCATCATTTATTTTATCTTGATTTGTGTCACGTCATATTGGGATAAAATCAGTTTAGCACGAAATAAAATCTTAAATTTTTGGTTTGAAATACTATATAATAAATAAGGGGTATGTTAATTTTGAAAAAAAAAAACAAGGAATTACCCAATGACCTTAAACCTAATATTGGGTCATTAATTTTGAAAAAAAAAACAAAACTAAACTTTGACAAATAATACATTACAGACTATTAGTAGGTATTTATCGCAGTATTGTTAAACACAAGTTTAAATCTTCAAATTTGTTATCGTGAGTAACGTTGTAGAACATTTTAAAATAATTTTAAAAAAGAAAAACTTTGTATGTTCTACTTTTTATTTTGAATATATAAGGTTAAAACGTTTTCGGTTACTGATGATGGACGAAATAAAATTCGTATAGTTTAGGTTACTGATGATGGACGGTAGTCCGAAAACGTTTTAACCTTATATATTCAAAATAAAAAGTAGAACATACAAAGTTTTTCTTTTTTAAAACAAGTTTAAAATTTGAAATGATGATTGACAATAATAATTAATAAAATCATCGGTTTTTGTGTATTGGCATTCATCGACGAATTCACTATAGTGAAAATAAATTCACTCAGATAAGGGATGAACCTATGATTAGCAAAGTGTTATACAATAACGAGTGTTATTAAACACACTCTGAATTAAAACAAAAAAAAAGAATGCAGAAGAATATGAGTTCGCACGAGACACACTTCTTTGAAATTCGCCTGTGGAATTTCGACCTTTGAGAGGTCGTCGATGAATTCATTTATTTAAATTGTGTGTGTTTTTATTTTTACTACACCTATTTATTTTGCATGCCAATATTATTATATGGAAATTCGGGTAACAATGCTCCTCATATTGAACACTAACACTTCGCTGTTGCATCCAATACTCGCCTATCTCTTTGTTCTCGTAAGCATCTTATTGATTCTGGTCCACTAATATGAAAGATGTTCTCCTGTCAATAACAGCCACATTAAAAATTGCTACGCCAATAATTTCATGTGATATTTCGTTACATATCGTTATTACTCATAATATGTATATAACCCTTTAAACATATCAAAATAATAAAAAACTGACTAGGAGTCACCCGCAGCCATGATACGCAATAACAATCATTTCGATTCGATGCGTAAATGACAACTATAGGTACTCAAATTATAGGTTAATCGATCATTCATTGTTTCTGAAAATTGTATTCTAATATAAGCAGATGGAATTATTGTTTTGCTCAGTGTAATTTTTTTGTATTCTTTTCACTGACATTTTCTCCCTGTCAAGCTTATAATTGTACACTCACACCATTCAACTTATTGGGAACTAAAACACAGGGAGTTTGGAAGAACATAAGACAAACTAATATGGTAAATAGAGGTGCCACCTTTACTCAAAATGTATATAGGGTGCTACCTTTTTCCCAAAAATTTCTTAAAAAAAAAAAGCACCTTATATAATTTTTTTAAGTCCTGACATATGCCTCAGAGACCTGGACACTGTCTAAGCATGACGAAAACAGGCTGGACGCGTTTGAAAAGAAAATCCTACGCAGAATATACGGCCCTATAAATGATGTCAAACTTGGCGCAGAAGATACAACACGAGCTCTATGATCTCTACCAGGCTATCAGCGTAGTCAGGTTCATTAAGATTAACAGACTGCGCTGGCTGGGTCATTTGCACCGTATGGAGGATCTGGAGCTCCCAAAAAGGGTGTTGTTTAATAACCCAATCGGTAGAAGAAGCGTCGGAGACCAAAACTAAGATGGCTGGTTGGCGTTGTCGCGGACTGTCGGGCTCTGGGACAGCAAAACTGGAGGGTGGCAGCCTGTGACAAAGTGGGATGGAGAAGCTTTTTGGAGGCAGCTAAGACCCACCACGGATTGTAACGCTGAAGATGATGATGATTATATAAATTTTGAGTAGCTACAATATGTTTCAAATCATATCCTCTATGTACCATATCGGTTTGTCTAACGTTCTACCAAACACCCTGTATAGTGAATAAGGTTGACATGAATGTGACGATGTCTCTGTTGATGAGAAAATCTCATGACCCCGGGAAAAAGCTAGGACTAATTTTACGCTTTATAGATTCGTAGTGGAGGTAATTAAGCTCATCACAGAGTTCAAGTATCCCACAGCGTGATTCCTTTTAATTACTTCTGGTTCGTTACGTACCACCGCCTTGCTTCAAAAACAACTAGTAAATGTTGTAGATATTAACTTCGATTCATTAAAAAAATATCTTCGTTATCTCGTAATAACTACAGAAAATTTTTTTTTAATTCGTTCGTTAACTTAAAGATTCGAAAATCATTCACCAAATAAAGTCCGCCAATCCTATGAACTGAACAGTGTTTTCAAATGGATGTAAAGGTTTGATGTGTACAGGATTTTTGAAGATATTGTCAAAATATTCAAATTTGGAATGTGCCAATATATTGGGGTAATGGAGTTGAAAGGTTTGGAAAAAGGCATAAGTAAGTACTTATAGGTAATTCGATTTCCACCTTGCTACACTAAATTTAGGCTAATTATAATTATATTATTTAGATAAATTAAGCTTTAAATTGTTGAGAAAAACAAAATAATATCTATTAGGATGTAATTTTCCACAGTTTTAACTGAATTACTACAAACTAGCGTAAAGAATAAGATGTTCTTTCTTCGAAAACCGGTTGGCAACAATAAGTGTGGAAAAACCTCAATATATATTTTTTCTTAGCAGAAGTTTCGGTCAAAGAGATAAATTTCATAAAAAACTAAAAATAGCATCGATTTACAATAAAATTAAAGTAGTATTTTTATTAAAATGAATAGAATATTAATGAGTACCTAGTGTATGTAGATTTAACACGAGGAATCGGAATCCAAAACGAGTCACATCACATCGGAGTGGTGCTGGCTAACAAATACGGCAACTCACAGAATCCGGTTTAATCAATTTATTAATATGCGTTCACTTTATAATCTGCCTCTTGGTGCGGGCATCCTGCGTGCAAGGATCTTCTCCGTGCTGCGAGCAATCCGATACAAATCTTAAATTATGTATGCATTAAAGACGCTTACAATGTTCCAGTATGTCATATTCCCCACTGCCAAGGATGCAAAATAAAAAGAAACATTACATTGGCGTGTAGGTTCACACAGGCGGGAGTTTCTTTTTTACCTATCAAGTCATCTCAGAAATTATTCTTCGTTCTTACATATCAAACGCCTTTGTGAAGTCTAAAGTAATTAAAAAATAACCTTTAAACCAATTATACCTAGACCCTAGGGCCTAGACTGTTATAGCTATAGGCTGAGGACCTATCGTACCTCGA
Organism: Mystacides longicornis; assembly: GCA_963576905.1. Taxonomy (NCBI): domain Eukaryota; kingdom Metazoa; phylum Arthropoda; class Insecta; order Trichoptera; family Leptoceridae; genus Mystacides; species Mystacides longicornis. The sequence continues at coordinate 14,771,933 of OY756423.1, read as the reverse complement.
GTCTTGGTGACATTCTTTGTGGGATCTACTTTTTTTTTAATTTGAATAATCTGTACTTAGACCGTATTTTTTCTTCCTCCAGCGTCGACCCGAGATAGGGCTTAGGAGTTGTTAAAGGGTTTACCGTTAGTCGTAAAACATCATTTTAATTATTTTATTTACGATCTGAGTCTTGAGATTCCCGCCCTAAAACAGTTAGGGAACGATTTATGTGATTACAATCTATATAGAGGGAATAGGTATTATAGTAGGTATAGTTTTATTATGTCATTCCTATCGATTTTATATTTTATATGTTTGTAATTAAACGTTGATATTAACAAAAAATAATTACGTAGGTATAAATTTATTTTAGTACACAAACTGTTATTTCGATTAACGTACTATTGGTTCTTATTATTTCTATTGATATACTTTCCTACATCCATACAAAATACTTAAAATAATATAGACACAATTTTTCCTATGAGATGTACAATATTTTTTAGGATAAAATAAATTATGAAAGTGATTTCCTAGTTACTGCTTTAGGGCAAAAGCTCTTAAATAAATTTTTGGACATAGATCTTTTAAAAACTATTTCTTTTCTTATTTTAAAGATATAATTATGAGATATCAGGCATATTATTAATAATCTGGAGAGCATTAAATTTATATAATTGATAAAACAGTGGTTAATCTAAATGCTATAAAAAATACCTTCCAAATCCATTTTCCAAATGTTCACATTGAAAAAGTGTACCTACCTAATTTTCAAAAATTTTCGCATGTTTCTTACTTAGTAAGTAACCCATTCTCATTTCAAATTTTGTGCATGGATTTGCTATTATTGTTGTGATTTTAATAAGCATTTTACCGCTAACAAATTAATTGAACCATTATAAAGCTTTTTACATTGTCAAAATATTAATTGTCAATCGTCACACGTGTCGAAGAATATAAAATGTACAACCTACGAACACATTGTTTGTAGGTAATAATCAATTAGGAGTCCTCTACGTTCGTATAACGCAGCGATTATTTTTTTATAACTTAAAATTCTGAATATTGATTGAGTGCACGCGGCATTGTTCTCCAGTGTACATCCACCTAGTCATTAGGTTTATTAAATATGCTTGTTGTGACATTTGTACACGACAATAACATCCATTATGATTATTATTAATAACAGAAATTCTTTCATAGAAAGTTCATTCCCTATGATAATTACACCGTCTATATAATATGATTATAATGAACGGTACCCAAATATTCCATATGCGTGACATCTCGTATTCACTATTGTCATATTAATATTCTGTATATGATATTATTTTGATGATAAAGCCTAGAGTACCTACCTGGGCAGGCAGTTGTAGGTGTGGACACATCTTTAGAGACGAAGACGTGAGCATGAACAACCGATCGCAATTTTATACCTAAGTATATTATATTTTTGTTTATTAACAGATATTAGACATTGTAGTAGGCATATTTAATATAATTGTATTGTTTTTATCAAAAAAATTACGCTTTATTAATCGTTAGAATATAAAAAAGCTATTTATATATCATGCTCTTTATATTTATTCTTCCCTAATCTTTCTTTGGGACACGAAATTTCCCCAAAAATTTTCGCCATAAATGTTGCGTAAAATAATAACTATATAGAAAAATAAATGTAGGTACTAACTAAACGATAATTCAACTATTTAAATTAAAGCTGAAATAATTGGTCTTATTTCACAAAAGCACAATTTAAACTACACTGTGCTTATACGGAGGTTTTCTAATACTAACTTAGTGTGAATAAGCGTTAGAACATCTAAAAAAACTCCTTTGCTATTCGAAAATTAGTAATGCCAGCAAAACTGATTGCTCGGGGCAATTTTTCAGACAACTGGTCACATCCATACTGATACAGGACAACAATTAAATTTTTGACCGACCAGGGGTCGACCCGCGGCCTCTTGATCAATCAACCTACTGAGTTATTCTTTTTCTTTTCTTTACTATCCGCGCCCTTTACACTTGTTAAGTTATTCAATTCTCCGGTGCGTATTGATTGTAAACTATGGGAGCACCAAGCAATGTCACAACTTTGGACAAATTCTCATAACAACCTTCCTTAACAAGTTGACATCTTCTTGCTATGATTTGCCTTTTTACTTGCTATTTGCGCTTGCCCCATGCATGGTCACTCTTTGGAACACACACAATCCACAACTCATTATCATTTTTTGCTCGCGTCCATTGCACAATGCCTCAATTTGTTCGGATCATTAATCATCGATATTTCATATTGTGATTTTTCCGTGTCCCAGATTTAAGACGTTGACTTTGAAGACATTATTGAAAATATTATTATGATGTACCGCTCTAGAGTCAGACATATTCGCGACTTTGCTAATGAGGCTGTAAATCATCAATAGTTCACCTGATTAAAATTCCACATCAGTCACGCTTTCTGTCAAATCCTGTTCATGTAAAAAAAATATTTTATCATAAAAAACATTATTGGTTGATAAAAACTAATAATGTTTTAAGAACTCTTGTATGTTTTCAGTGCGAAATAGGTGAAGCATGACAATACACTAACGGTCCACAAAATCATATTTAATATCACCTACTGTTCTCATTACATTTCATTATTATCAATTTCGTCTGAGTGCCTCGCAATGTTCAACATTATTTGGGTTCATACCAACTATATTTTCTAAAATAATATAATAATATAATTATTTAAAGTGTATTCCAAACAAAACATATACACACACATGGAATATGATTTTTAGCACGCCGCGTCGCGCCGGTACAATTCACTAATTATCACACCGAATGGGTGTTAGATTGTGCACTCTCTTCACGAAGCAGTTTCTATCCGTTCAGAAGAGAGAGATAAAAGAGAAATTCTGTCAACAGACCTCTAGCGTCGACAGTTTATTCAAAAATATTGTGACGTGCAAATATCAAATTGAATGTATGTACCTACCTATATGTTTATCGGGTCTCAAAGTAATTGCCCGTGTACAACGCACTCGTAATCCAACAAAATAATGCTCATTCCCAAGATCACCATCACGCAGTAACAACTAAAAAGAGAGCTCTGCCACTAAATGTTTGTCTAAATAATAGACAGGCACACATGAAAGGTTCTCTCTTTACCCCACTTGTCTTGCCTAATCTGTTATGCTTCTCGAGTCTTGAATAAACACAAACCCACTGGTGTAACCCGATCTGGCTGTGGGTGTACCAAAGTATCTCTCCCGAAGTACACCTGATTACGCTCTGTCAATAATGCGGACCCTTGTTACACCCGTGTGTGTTTCCCTTGTTATACTAACGGAGTCTGCTTGTGGCCACTTCGGCTCTATTAATGCTTGTATTCCCTTGTCTTCAACTCACTCTTATGTTTTTACTTCAATTAACGAAAACTTCACCTAATTTGTTTGACTTGACGAAAAAAACCTAATTTGATAATCAAACAGAAGCAAAGAAGATAGAACTTAACGAATTAGGACGTCTATTTAATCCGTAACCCAAACTGAACATGCACAAATAAACTTTTCGACATCTTTCACACCTAACAAAAGTCGTGTCGTGAAATAGATAAGTGTGCGGATTGTGGGCACTGGGACTCGTACTCAAAACATAGTACGAAAATCGGCAATCGAACCACTACACATCAGGCTACCGATCACCTATTTCTTTCTCTTTCTCTGTATTCGTATATTCTTGGCTACTTTTTCTATTCAAGACTTTGCACTTTCAGAGATACCTACGTATCATCGACCTAAGTCCGGATTCTCTGTTATGATTTTTTTTTAATATTTCATCAAATTAACTTCTTCGGCTAACGAAAACTCCACATGAGAATGAACCCTCTCATTTAGCTATTGAAGCAGACGTGTAAACAAACTGTATTGTTTGCTTCTGTGGATAAGTAAACTAATAAAGTGTGAAGTTGATCTTAAGTGAAATGGTGGATATTACAACACAATATACCTAGTTCCCATAAACTTTGATCTTACTAAATTCTTACTAATCTGGTTAAGCAGCGAGTAAAATTGCATGGAACAACGGTGGTAGGTATAACATTATGTATCCTGTTTTATTTTTAACCATTGTTTGTTTATTAAATATTATTGAACAAAGTTTAACAATGCGGAAAACCTAATCATATTGACTTAGATATAACCTGCTTACAAAGCACACGCATCAGTGAGAATCTTCTCATTATCAGAGAAGCTATCCCGTTAAAGGGAACAGGCGCTATCAATGACTTGTTTGAGATTATCCATTGTTACAGTTTGCGCACAATTAATTGCCATAAGTAATACGTGTAATACAGTATTAGCAAGACTACTAATAGGTAATTATTGTTCCGCTGGGGATATAATCATGTCGTTAGTGCATGAACACTGCTCAGATCACACGAGCCCACTGATTAGGATTAGATTGAAGCGTCGGGTGAGATGGGAATACCTCGTGTTGTGTGTCCCACTGCATCTGCCTGATGCATATAACCAAGTCATTATCATTGAATGCACTTGCAGTTATTGGAACTTTATCCGTTACTCCGGCGTTCATTCATATGTACGCTGCACACCGCATATTGCACATGCGTGTCTAACTGTACCCTGGATTAATAATTGACTGTCTGTAGAGATGCATTGTTATTATCGAGTAGATTTGGGACAGAAACACCCACTAAGATTTATGATATCACAATAAGATCGCGACAGAAATTTTCATGGCCATAGTGTCGAGACATGCGCGTCTTAAGGGTTGCCATGTGTTGCTACATAGTTATCTTTCGCGGGAACACATAAAAAATAAATAAAATAATTTAGATCAATAATTTATCTAAATTATTTCATTTATTTTATAGGTACTAATTGTTAGTAGGTACCTATCCTATAAATCAATCTCTCGTTACATATAGGTACCAATACTTACATTATTGTTGTATTTTTTTATTCATTAATGCAATAATCTTTATTGTCTGTGCGCATTATCTTTGCATTGGCAACACATTTTAAGTAATAAATTAATAGTATCTCGAGATAAGGTGTTGATGACCCAAGCTCCAAGAAGGCTGCAACGGCATAATGCATTCCATCACATACGAGAAACGAAGATGAACTTTAACAATATACCTAGAGCCACTCGAACTGTTTGTTCATTTTGAGGCAAGGTTAGCATAGAGCAGGTTTCTTTAAGAAAAAACCCGTGGCTTTCCTTCTTTCACCAGCGGATATACCGGCACGCCGCACCCATGCCTCCCTTTTCTGCTTTGACGAGTTCCGGTCTACGCCGCTTTCTGGTTCTACGCTCTGACGATCATTTTCTGCTCTGTCTAGGAACTCGACCTCATTCACCTCTAATGTGACTATTTAATTATAAATGTGTCACGTCGATACCAACATAACTCAACTATTTTTTCTCATCCGTTAACAATTTCTCGTTAAATTATTATGATAACTCCTTACATAAGAGTGTGTGATTTTGGTGACAGTGGGTCAAAATTGAAATTTGATATTGATTATATAATTAGCCGGCGCGGCGCGGCGATCTTATTATTCCGATTAAAAGAAACGAGTTTGCTCCAAAGTAGGCAACAAGGCGAGGCGCGCTTACATAATTTGATTCACCGCCACACATTCGGATGTATTACGAGAGCCAATATTTTTATAAAGGTGTTCCCATGTGCCGTCTTGTATGGAGGCGATACAATCGTTGTCTGACATATTCGATAAGTTGCAAACATTTGTAATTAACAACTTTCTAATGATTTCACTTCCGATTTTTTGTAAAGACTAAAGATATTTTTTTGTGTTGCAATAAACAAATCTACATACGGCAGGTACCTAACTAGGCGTGTGACCTGTAGTAGCAGGTTTTAAAAATACAACAATTTAATGCTTCTCATGTTCAGTTGAGTAAATGTCATCCATGACAAACTTCGATTTGAACTTCGTCCAAATTTGACCATAATTTGACGTAACAAAAAAAAAGTTATTGGCCGCTTAAAATTGAGATACCGGTCTCGGTAGCGCAGTGACCTATAGACGCTAACTTCTGATCAAGAATCTTAACCCCCTCCGAAATTATTTTGGCCTTGAGTCCCGGGTTCGATTAACGGTCTGGACAGAATTTTATGTGTTTTTCATTCTATGAAATTTCTACCCAGGGTTGGCCTGCTTCATTGAATAAGGCCGGTTGACTAGAAAAAATTGTATATCAATGTTAGATAATTACACTGATGGAAACCTTGCATAGAAAATTTTATTTAGATATGTAATTGTTTGTAAGAACTAAGTGCCAAAAACTAGAAGATAGACTGGTTAAATAGCAATGAAAGTCAGATGGTGAGCATCAGTAGTACATGCACCTACCTAATGGTAATTTATTTTTTGTTCTAGGCACTCTGAACTACTACTGCAACATCTTGGGGATATGGAGCCAGAAACAGGTGTGCGTACGAGAGGGCTGTCTCTTGGTATATGAGGATACCCTACCATTCCCACACACACCTGCAAGAGGATACGCCAGCCTAGGTCGTCCTTCCTCCAAGAGGATCCCTCTGCAGTACACCAGATCAGATTCTTCGAGCAATCCAAGTGTGGCAGACTTCTTTGGTTACTCGGGGTCTCACTCATTAGGCCGAGCAAGAGGGGCTGCTCTGGCTGGCTTAGAGTTCCGTCTCCCGCTGCGCCACCTCAACTTGATGCCCAGTACTAATGCTCCCCTGGCATTCACACTCAGCCATCGACAGAGCGGAAATGGCACCGGAACTTCGCTTCAAGTAACATTTCAGGTAATTTTAACACCATAATCGTTACTTTTCTCTTTTGATCTCCAAACTGAAAAATGTACCTAAGTATATACCTAGTTTAACTATACAATCCGCTTTCTAAATAATTAAAAGTCTTACTTATCAGAATTTTAAACAGTGCTTTTAATCATATGATATCCCATTTCATAATTAATGGTGCAGGTTGACTGTAAGGAATTTTCTCAGACCAGCCGATTGACGGAGCATTTTTTTTTTCAAGAAAACCTTTAATAATAATTATTATAATATGTACGTATAGTCTGTTGCATGTGAGCTAGTTTCTTTAACCTTGCTGCCAGCTAATACATCTTCCATTTAATTTCAAGAACAAAATATTTAAAAATAAAAAACAAATGTAATATTATGTAGTTTGTGCCGTAAATGTTATTTTAATTAAATAAAGTTTTTTTTATTTATTTTCAGGCTTTGAATGAACTAGACTACGACAGATGGGTGAAGACATTAGCCGTAGAAATAATGCGTCAGACGCCATTAGACGCCATAAGATTTTTGGATGTTATGGGTATCGCATCTCTATCAACACCGACAGCAAAGTCGTTTGCGCTCTCTCCTGCAGTAAGAACCGCAACCAAGACAAACCTGGATAAATCGATTTCTGATTCTTCCATAACTAATGCCGCATCAACGAAGATCCGATGGGACAGAAGTCCATCCTCCGAAGGAAGCACCACGAGTACCGATTTCAGCGTAAAAGATAACAAGCATGAAATGCATCAATCAATACTTTCCAGACCTAAAAGATTTGCAAGTAACGGTGATGTTTTGGTTGGTAGGAAATTGTCTTTAAAAGATATTGACAGTGACAAGGAGGAACAATTTTACACGGCTGTGATCAAGGATCAATATAAAGACACTCATAAAAGATTAATATCTAATAGAAAATCTAGAGAAAAAGTCCGGCGCTTCAGAGCAAAAAATGGAGAAGGGTCGTCATCTGAAGAAACAAAAACTGTTGATGAAGGAATAGTAATGGAGGAGAGAGGATCTTCATCAGAGCGATCGTGCCGAAGAACTTTATGGCCTTCTGACAGAAGTGATTGCTTGGACAGTCCACATAGCGTATCAAGTTATTCTAGTTACGAACTATGTGAAAGTCCAGAAATAACTAGTCTATGTGAAGATGTCCCTTCTAATGATGAAAGTCATACTAAGAATGAATCATCTGTGGATGAACCTGATTGTAAGGCCAAAATCACTAATGATCAGACATCAGAGAGAATGTATTGCAAAAATATAGTTAGTCCCATAACATATCAAAAAAATTTGTTAAAAAAGAAGTGTGAAAAAGTTGGTTTAGGGAGAACAATATCAGAAGGCAAGAAAATATTTTTAGAAGCCATGTCCCAAAACAGCGACGATCAGTGTAAAAGTCTCATGGATATTCCGATATTTCGAGCGCAACCGTGTCAAGTTACCGAGATAAACCCTCAACTAGTGGACAGTGGAAGTTGTGAGGTTTCTACAAGCAAAAAATCTGTTCCTGTTGCTGGAACTTGTTCTCCCAACGACCACAAGGGAACCTGGAACAGAGCTAGATCCTGTTCACCAAATAATCGCTTATCAGGGTATGACGAGCGTGGTGGGAGAGCATTGTCTGTTGGCCTCCCTCTTTCTAAAAGGCTTTATTCATGTGTTGAGTTACTAAAACAAAGATGTCAAAATACCGAGAACTATGTGCCAGTTAAAGAAAAATTAGTTTTATTTGAATCACTTTGCAGTGCTGGAAGATTAGCTAGGAGTAGTGAAGAGTTAGCCATAGACTTTTTGCAACCCCCTACTCCGAGAGCAAGGTCATTACATGATCTTACCAGAGAAAGGAGTCCGCACGTCAGGGAAATATGTGAATTTTTTGAAAAATTTGGAAATTCCAAACAAACAAGTAGTAACACCATCGAGCATGTCAATTTGATAACAAAACAAAAACCACATCAAGAAAAACAACAAAATGAAAATTCTACAAAAAATAAAAATGATCAATGTTATGATTCGACAGAAACTTTAATTCATAAACAAATAGTGCCGAAAAGTAAAAGTATGGACTATTCTGACCACAATTTTAACTTCAATACTATCAAGTTTAAAGTCAAAGCCTTTGATAATGTCCAGCATAAAAATGACAGTGTGAAAAATAGTAATAGTCTCAGTAGTATAAATAATGTAACATTACAAAATGACACAAGTCTTTGTAATGCTTTTCAATATGGACAATTCAAACAAATACGCTTAGGAAATAAAATAATCACTTATGTATGAAAATTGTGAACATAAATTTATTTTAAATACCTACTTAACACTCAGATTGTCCACACAATCATTTACTTGAGAGTAAAAAATTGGATAATTTTATTCTTGAACCATGTATTAGATTTATTTAGACCATAGGTACATACCTACTGTATGTCTTGTTAAGCAAGTTAACAATATCAAATTTATTAAAAATTCGTTAATTTTGTTGGTAGGCTTGTTTCAGAATATTTCTTGATAGTTTATGTGAATATAGTTCATTATGTGCTATACATTGTAAAAGTCTTATTTTATTATAACGAATTTTAAAGTGTTGTTTATTTTATGAATGTTACATTAAAATGTTGTACTTAATTATTATTTTTATTTAAGTACTGTAAATGTCTAAACCAAATAATGATTTCAGTTGTTACTTTTAAATTTGTTATTTTATAAATATTATTGTATTATATTGTAATTATTTTATTTTTGATATTGTAATTATGACATAGTGACATTTTCTTGTGCCATTTTCTTGATAAAATGTTATTAATAGAAATTATTACCTAATTAAATATATGTTTTCATCATTCAACAGTTTAAAATATTTTTCCTTCTGTTCACAAAATGTGATTATAATTTAATAGGCATCCTTAAAAGTTTCATTATTAATTTTGCCTCTGCTTATTTTTTTATAATTTTCCAAAGTTTGGAAGTTATATTTTATAAACCCAAAAAATACCACCCATAATAATAACTTTGTTATTTACCAGTATTGTAAAATAAAGCTTTCAATAATTTTTGTAATAAAATCTGAGGACATCAAACATAACTCATTTGAATGTTTTTTATGTTATGGGGTAGCTGTGACAAATGGCTTGGAGTGAACCTTTAGGCAATTAAGTTTTTTTTTATTTTTAAATCGCGTCATTGCAGGTTTTATGTAGTGAGTAATACCAGTGAAGAAAAATAGAAATTAAGAGTAATGTGTTGATATGTTTATTTTTAAATTAAGAAGATAAAAACATATCAATAAAATCTGGTCATATTTTTAGTACTTAATTATTTTAAGGAAATATGCTATCCATGATGTTTATTTTATTAACTTAATGTAGATTTGAATGGAAATATAAAAATGTTCAAACAATGTCGAGGTTTTCATTAGTCGCTATATTAAACTAACTAAACAAACCACCCAGGAGAGAGTGACCTGACACAAATTGTTATTCAACCAAATTATCTACATATTAGGTTTTTTTTATAAACAACTTGGTTGGCAGAAACAATGGACAAATAAAATACTCTCTTTGAACTGTTGGTTGGAGATTGAAGTTCAACCTTCCATGTATCCCACATAGAGGTATTCAAAGTCTCAAATGTGTCCAGGGTCAATTTTGAATAATATTTCAACCCGAATAATCCAATAGAAACCACTTTTCTTTTTGGAGATAAGTTATAAAATATTGAGATAAAGAAATCCTTTCATCAATCTTTAAGGTAAGTAGCGATGACTGATGAGTCCCAGCTATGATGAGTTTCGGTAGGTACCCGAATATGCTTGATATAATCCCCAAAATTTGGATGAGATGTTTATTCGAAATTTATGTAGGTAAAAAAACTTAAAACCTACATACCTAGTATGAAACTCCATCTAACTAAAATAATTATTACTTAAGTGTGCTGGTTTGGAGGATAGAGAGGGATCTAAATATTCTTATAACTCGAATGGCAACCCTTATTGAATCATAAAACTAGATATGTAAAAAAATTGAGTGCAAGCAGCAGATTGTTGATCAGATTGCTTAAACCAAGATTTTTTTTATTCGATATTTTGAATTGGTTTTAAATAATGAAACAATGTACCTAGGTACACTGTATATTAGTAATAGAGAAAAAATCAAAACTCCCTTTATTTACCTATTTATTTACTTCTTCACCCATAAGCCCATTCAGAATGAACTCCACTCAGGGGCATAGGGAGGCAACAAGAGCTCTCCATTGCGCTCGATCTTGCGCAATGCTTATGACCTCCTCCCACACCATGTCCAACTTTCTCAGCTCTGCCTGGAAGGAACGGAACACGGTATGAGAGGGTCTTCCACGTCTTTAAGACCCAGATAAGACGAAAAACAGCGCCTACCTCGGCCATCTGTCATCCTTAACACATAATTCCCAGCCATGTCCACCTCCTCTCCTCAATGGTGAAAGTGATGGGCCTGCGCTGGGTGCACCAGCGTATAGCGTCGTTCGTGATGCGGGATACCATCTTATACCCAAGATTCATGTACCTACCTATATTCTTGTATATCAGTGCTGTTTGCGTACGACCATCATACAACGTAAAAAAACGGCAAAATTTAAATAAAATTAGAATAATACACCGAAATACCCGTCAAGCACCGTAGAAACACGTAAACACACTTAAAAACTTTTGGTTGCTCACCATGCAAGCTTTAGATTAGGAAAGAGAGGGGATACGTAACTATGCCCGGTGGCGTGTGACTAGGGATGGGAAAATGAAAAAAATATATCGATATTTATCGTTTCGATAGTTTTAAAAAGTATCGATGTATGAAGAGGACAAAATATCGATATATCGATATTTTTTAGCCCAAAGCAAAAAAAGGTCATTTCCAACATTTGGTATCTGGAAACTGAACTTTTCCTAAAAAAAAAAAAAAGTCGTTCCCAAAATTTGGTGTCTGGAAATCTTTTCCTAAAAAAAAAAGGTCATTTCCATTAAAAAAATATCGATTCCAATATTCAGAAATAAAAATCGAATATCGATGTTTCCAGATTAAAAATATCGATATTTTTTGCCCATCCCTACGTGTGACCATTATTATACCTGTTTGCTATAGAAAAAGTGCCTGTTTGTCACCAGCCTGTCACTTTTCGGATCATCCGTGGCGCTTAAAAGTTTTCTTTCTTCCAGTACCTACCTTTTGTTTGACATCGCATGCATGTTCCTTAGAGTTTATAATTTGCAGTTCTGGCAAAATATTTATATTTAGTACAAAAAATGTATTTTGTACCTGCCACCAAAAAATGCCGAAATGGTCACAGTTTCTTAGTACGGCAATGCATAGAAGTTACGTATCCCCTCTCTTTCCTAATCTAAGATGCAAGCAGTCACGATCCACGTGACCTTTAATGGTCTCTATAAGCTGGTGACCAAAACTTTTGGCTAACGGAGTATACCAAGTCATCTGTCATAGCCATAGATTAAAAATTTAACAACTATTTATTTTAATCTATGATTACTAAATGCCGACTGTCAGACAGAATCTTGACGTTTGAATGATTTAGCTTGGTTTTGGGTTATAGAAGTCTTGTTTGAACGCTTTTTGCTATTTTAATAAATTTATGAAACTTCCTTCTCAAGAACGCTATGTATTTCAGCGCTGACACATTTACACTATTTTTTTGATTCACTTTATATCGCAAATATAATAATGGGTGATATGTTGAGGTCTATGCGTGAGAAATCTCAGAAACGAAAAAAATTGTTAGCCCAAACGGTATAAAACGCTGAATTTTAGATTTCTAAACACTATAAAGAATTCGATTTATTCATATTTGGATCTTTTTTAGCTTGGTATATCCAACGTCGGTGAATTAGGACAAGCATTGGGCACCACTATAGAATCTAAAAGGCATATTGGAGAGGACCAATATAAAGATACTTGTCTGGGAGGAAACAAGTCTCCAAGTGAAGAATCCAATGCTTTAGTTTACACAGATTCATCCACATTCTTAAAGGTAAGCAGTAAATTACAGTATGTTGAAATCAAAATAGTGTGGTAATAAGACTGATGAGTAGGTACCCATTATAGTTTCTTAAATGAATAATTCTAAATTTTTCAGGGAACACAATCATCTAATCCACACAATGATTACTGTCAACATTTTGTTGATACTGGACAAAGACCGCAAAATTTTATTAGAGATGTTGGACTGGCTGATAGGTTTGAAGAATATCCAAAGTTGAGGGAGCTGATCAAATTGAAAGATGATCTCATTGCGCAGACAGCTGTGCCACCCATGTACTTGAAATGTGACTTAAAGGTAAGCGAAGCAATATTAGGATTTGGAATCTTTCCTATGTTTTTACTCCAAAGGTGGAATTTCTAAGTGACGACTTTAGCAACTACTTGGTCTCATACTCCTAAATTGCTAATAATGTTATGAAATTTCTTACTCAGCATTTTCATAGCAACAAATAATTTACAGGCATTTGATCTCCAGCAGCTTGGGAATAAGTTTGATGTCATTTTAATTGAACCCCCTCTTGGTGGCGACTGGAGTTGGAATGACGTGTTAGCGCTGAACATTCCCCAAGTTGCACAGTCCAGAAGTTTTGTTTTCCTCTGGTGTGGCAGTTCCGAAGGTAATTCATCTATTTTACTGTGAATTAAAGCATGTTTCTAACAACAAAACACTCAAATAATCATCTTGCACTACAGGTCTTGATATGGGTAGAGATTGTTTGAAAAGATGGGGTTTCAGGAGGTGTGAAGATATTTGTTGGATTAGAACAAATATAAATAATCCTGGACATTCTAAAAACTTGGAAAATAATGCGGTGTTTCAAAGAACTAAAGAACATTGCCTGATGGGAATCAAAGGAACAGTGAGAAGGTCAACCGATGGTGACTTCATACACGCCAATGTTGATATAGACCTGATCATATCTGAGGATCCCGAATACGGGAGCTTAGAGAAGCCGATTGAGATATTTCACATCATGGAACACTTCTGTCTCGGGAGAAGAAGGTAACATTTTATAGAGAGCAAAATCTTTTCACTGTAATTTCAAATAGCTTGGAATCGTACAAGTACAATTCTGTTATTTTCCAGGTTGCACATATTTGGCAGAGATTCCACCATCAGGCCTGGCTGGGTCACTATAGGACATGAATTAACCAATTCTAATTTCAACGCCGAACTATACGAGTCATATTTTACTGATGGCAGAGAAACCTCTGGTTGCACAGACCGAATAGAGTCATTGAGACCTAAAAGCCCACCACTAATTAATAAACCCGGTGGAAGACTCCGAGGCAGAGGTAATTTTAGGTCCAGGGCGCGGCCAAGAGGAGCTCCTATATAAATTGATTATAATTCATTGAATAATTTTGTTACAATAATGTTCTCTATCTAATGCTGTGTTCAGACGAGGCGAATATCGCCAGGACACTAAAATATCGCCAGCCAATTGAACCGTGTGAACAAATTGTCACTAAGTCTGAAGCTATAAAAATGGTTGAAAGCGATCTCGTCTCAAGTTGAACGCCTTTCAACTTTTGTATCTGGTGGAACGATGCACGCATGCGCAGATATGCGTGGCATCCGTATGTTCTGTTTCTTGACAGTTGACAGCACTGCTCTAAATTTATTTCTCCTTAGAATCCAATATCTGCGTTTTTTTATTTTTCCTCAATTAGGAGTCTCCTTATATCGTCTAAAACAATATTTTCAACTAACCCCAATTACTCCGCGACTTCTACCTCGACGTCCGCCATTTTTAAAACTATCTTTTACAATATATTATATTATCTATGAAACTATCAGTGCACCTGACAGATTGAATGTATGTCGGTGGACTCGTGTGAACACATCACACGATCAATGGGCGACGGAGCGATATTTTTTTTATGCAAGCGAAATCGTCTGGCCTTATATCGCCCCGTGTGAACACCGCATAAGAGATTATAAAGTTTCGGTACATACTGCCTTAATTCATACACAATCCTGTTATTCTGTTAAAATCAGAAATAAGAGAAAAAATAAACCACAGTAATAAGTTTAATTATACCTAATTTGTAAATTGATATGTTTTTTTTCTATAAACATGTAAAAACTAATGTAAAAATAAATATACTTTTTTTGTTTTGTAAGAACTGTGTAATTAGATATTTAACATCCAACCAACCCCATGAACTAATCCACGACACGGGTGTCATTGGTTTTTAACTGTTCTGTGTATGGTAAACTGGAATGAATTTGAGCACAATTATTAAACAATGTGTGATGACCAGGAGCATGAATTTTTCGCTTTATTTTTTAGGTAAAAACGGTGTTTTTTCCAAGATTGATTAATCTTTTACATATTTCGGTACCACTTTCTTAATGCACATGTATTAAAAAACCACACCTGTAATAAGAATAGCAGTTCTTGAGTTTTTAGCAAGACACATGCAGAGCTTATCATTTTTATAATATAAGATAATTAATGATCATAAAAAATTACCCACATATACCTACCCAGATTGGATTTAAAACACTCGTGTAAAAATGATTTCTATGGATTCAAGATAAGAAATTGACATTGTTGTTTATTTTCTTCTTTTAAATTTTTCCTACGATCTGACAACAGCTGTTTTGCTGATTCCCTCCTCAAATTATTTCTCTTGCAGCTTCAAAATATTCAATTCCTTGACCAAATCATCTACTCTCACGAAAAATTGATATCTAATTTCAATTGGGGTTGGCCTGTCTCAGATTGGACGGGACTGGTTGACTGGAAAAAATTGCCTCAGGCAATAAGTTCCGCCGGCTATACTGACATCTTTGTATAGAAAAGTGTTATATTATTATTATCTCCAGCATATAGATAACTATCATTCCATAATTTGATGCCCAAGTATTTGATTGGAACTAATGTAGGTAGCAATGAAATAAAACATTTTTCTATTTCCTAATGCAATAATTTTTTAAATGTTCTCTGTATAATAATAACTATTATGCATTAGGTATTTTATATCACAAACATGCTCATAACATCTTGTCATCTGTTACTATCTTCACATCAATGGACAGTTCTTATTTTACAAATAAATTCAACCAATTACATTAATATTGTTTACTCCCTAAGATACATACATGTATATTTTGTACATAAAATGTTAATCCATAATTACTATACATATCATTACAGCTATAAGTTTAGAGTTTGCCACTAAACTTCACTCAATAAGACAATAACTTACTTGGGAGTGATGTTAAAATTGTGACAAACTGTAAATTTATCATGAATATATACATACATGTGTAAGTTTTGTGGAGTAGGACACTTTAATAAACAACATTTCTAATAACCAAACATTAAGATCAGAAAGCCATTATGAACATCCAACATAATATATAGAAAAACCGAATACTCAATTAAACATACCCTACTTATATTTATATATTACCATTCTAATAAATATATATATATATATCATAATCATCAAGTATGATTGAGAATTTAAATAGGACACTTTCTGGTTTGATACAATCTGTTAAATAATATGAATAACAATCATCACTGCAACAATATATAAGAGTTAAGTAAGTAGGTATAATAAAATTACATTTGTGATTCAAGACTGTACAAGATAGCTTTGCAACATTATCTTGTGTCCGTACATTATTCATATGTGGGGCGTTTATATTGTTCGACTGATCCGTCATGTGAAATTAATTAAATAAAACAATACCTACATACATGCAGTGGCGGATTTGCCCTAAGACCCTACCTAGGGCGGCCAATCGTAATCAAAAACTCTTACTTGCATACTTTATGTGCAATTAGCCCTGAAACCGCTTTTATAGTTTACTAAACTGAATTTATGAATTGATTTCAATAACAGTTGGCAGTAAAGTGTAATTTCATTATGTAGTCTAATGAAGAGTGCTGAAAAATTGGCAGCTAATGCCCCTACCACACGCTCCGCAAGCCTGGCTTGTCAGGTAAGACGGAGCGTGTGGTTGGTATAAAACAGTACACCGCACGCTCCGTCTTACCTGACAAGCCAGGCTTGCGCAGGTAAGACGGAGCGTGTGGTAGGGGCATTAGTATGGCCTGGGGCCTAGGGCGGCCAAGACTGCAAATCCACCACTGCATACATGACCCTCTATTGATAATATTTTTGAAGTAAATGAAAAAACATATCACGCCATACTTCATACAACGCATTAACAATTAAATTATTTTCATGAAGTTTATAGCAAGAGAAATAAACAAATATAAAAAATATTAAAACTTAATATATTACAAATGGGAATAAAATCATATGCATCACAAAATATATTATATCCCATTAAAGACTAATAATTGAACCCTCCTTCATTCAATATTCAGTTGATTTATTTCAAGGGTAGGTACGTGATGGTTCTTAGGTTCCAATGGCTACAACACTTTTAGCTCTATTAAATATTTTCTTTTATGACTGGGCTTTATTTTTTGTTTCCTCTAAATCTTTTCGTCTTTTTGTAAAAATATACATATTATTATATTCTTTTACCATCTCAAAAAATTACTTCGGGAAATCTTTTCGAGTTAAAAACAAGAGAAGAACGTAATTTTCAACTGAAAACTTAACTTGTGTCATTAGAAATAAAATATTTATTTGATAGGGATTTCAAGTCAGAGAAAACTAAATTGATTTTATAATAAGTTTATGCAAAATTTAAACAGATCTTTTAATATGACGGCAAATTGCATGTCCCTCTAATTTTGTAACCAGATAATACAACTGAATGAAACTTAATTTCATGTAAGTATATATTTACAATAGTTATGTTAAAATAACCAAGGACCAGATTAATGTGTTTTATTAAGGGAATAAAATTCAGACTTCATTTTAATCTATCAAGGAGTCAACAAGAAATTTCATTGGATGGCAATGTTGCCATATGAAATAAAAGGGTGCAAGAGCTCAATTACATAGTGAACCAGCTCATGTTGCACACAATATACGAGTCATGTATAAACTTACACTTAAGTACAAATTTTACCAAAATTGAGTGTGATACATCAAAATTTTCAAAATGAAGTCAAATTTTGCTTGCACTGAAATCAACACTTGACTCATTTTGTATGCAACGTTAGAATTCATTATGCTGTAATAACTTATTTATGAGTTGAGCAAGTAAACAACAATAAACTTGTGATAGTTCTGAAGCAATGTTATAGATTACACCACATAGTATGTTATTGTTCACAATGATAGAATTTCCAGAACATTGAATCTACATTCATCAATAAATTTAAAAGTGAGTTCTTTCTCCCTCAGATGGCCTTATCCACATTTTAACAAAAATAGCCTTGTACTAGTAATGCTCATTTTGGGATTTTGCCCCTTTTATTAGTTTTTATGTCGCTGCCGAGAGCTAAAAAGAAATATGTGCACATATTTGGAGACACTGCAATCTAACAAAATATACCTCCTCAGGGCAAGAGTGAAACATCTTCAGTTTTGGAAACCATTAGAGTATTTCAAACATTGAAAGCTTGCTAAAGGCCCTTGAGGACAGGAGCGTAAGTGCTGATTATACAGCTCTATCTATCTATATTCCCTTAGTGACCCCACTCAGAAGCATAGGGAGACATTAAGAGTCAATCTTGGGCAGTGTCAATGACCTCCTCCAACACAATATCAAAAGAAAATATTTTCTAAATGTACTAAACAGAAAACATAATTGGTTTTAAGAGCGTTTACTCAATTATTTAGCATAACTTTAATAAAAAATACCAATGCTGAAGATAAATAACAAAACTGTTATATTTTTGCATATGAATTCACTTATTAAATTATATTCGACAACCGAATTTGCAGATTTATAATACATTTCGTCAGCTATATTTTCTTACACATTACGGATTTTGACCCAAGCAAAAGAATTAATATAATTCATAAAGTTTTGTTTTATGAACTATTTCATATATAAACAAAAAGAATTACATATTATTAGTAATATATAAACTGCTGTTTATCTATATATATGAAATGCAGCCCTATTTTTCTTGTGATTGCTATTGCCAGGAGAAGTTCTTATGAAAGAAAACATTAAGAAAGTTGCGCGGATCATTAGTAAATTTAAGAAAACTGAATGTAGGTAACCTTCTTGGTGCTTTTGCCAATATGTAATTTTATATTTTTGAATTTTAATTGGCATTTGACATCTGTCAATTGGTGCGATTGTCAGAATATGCCCTGTAAACATGGTTTAAAACAGATGCATTGCATGGATTGGAATATATTGGTTAAATGTGTAATTATTTTATCATTATACAAATTCGAATTCAATATTCATAGTAAAAGACAGGAGAACGACTGTCAGGAAAGCTAGTGGTTTATAAAGAAACAGATTTCTAATTCGTTTTTTTTTTCTTTAAACCCTACACTTTATTTCAACTGATCCGGCCAGATTGGATTATGATAAATCTATATAGGTAAAATGAAAACAAATATATTTCTAGTTGTAAGATTTCTGTGGCTAACTTGTATAAGCAAATTAGTTAATATTTGAAAATAGAATGTAAATATACCTTCTGATGTTTGGAAGTAAAATTCATCTTTCAAATGAGATCACGACAGGAATAGATACAATGATACCCATGTTACATAACTCAAAGCAACTAGGTATCGCAAGTTTAATTATTCGATGTTTACTTTTAGTGTACAATGGAACCTACCATAAACAATTTGAGATGAAATTTGTTTTAATTTTATTCAAACTAACATAAAATAATAGCAGTTTGACTCATTATTAGTGACAAATATGTTAAGTTATCCTACCAGCATGTCCCCAGCAACGGATTTAAATGGGCATAGCTAGTCGGCTCACCAAAACTCATTTCTCTCTAACAATAATGCCATGATATTTCATAAAAAAAACAATATATTTTCTTTGAAAAGTAAGTAACCATAGTTACCAATAAGTAGTAGCAATAAGACTTAAATTCATCACACAATAATCTTGATGGTGATTTCTATAATAGATTAGTGATATTGTCTGTGTATAAATTAATCTGAAACATAGCTTTATTTATGTAGAATAAGATTAAAAAACATAGAATCTATGTTTCCAAATGAAATTAATTAATTGTGGTCTTTTTTAACGGATGTTATTAGTTAACATACATGCTGCATATCTATATAAAATAAACTATTTAAATTTTTCATGAATAAATTATATGTTAATAATTTAAATTTGTTGATATTTAATTGAAACAGACAAAACATAGATATCAGTCATTAAAAGAATATGAATAATACATACTACATATTTAATAATATATAAATATTTCAAGAAATAGAATTTAGACATATTTCGAACAGTTCACAAAACTGGAGAATCAATTAAAAATGTGGCAAGTTTATACGAATAAATAAAAATGTTGACATTTAAATTATAATTGAAGGAATAAAATAAGAGTTGGATCTTCAAAATATAATCTGATTGAATCAACTCTTCATGTTCACTCTTACACTTTATATCAATCAATCTGAGATCAAAATAGGCAATGCTCACATCGCGTAGACAATTACAAAAACATACCACAATTATTTTATCATTATAAAGTCACAAAGTTTATTTTATTTTGTAAACATATTGTTGTGCAAATACAAATTGACATAGGAACTGACTTTTAAAGGCCCAGTCAGTTCAAATCTCATTGCATATTCGCTTCCGAGGTAAAAAGTAGAAACATTCTGTGTACAAGCTCTGAAAAGATCTTTGAAACCAATTGGTTCCCTTCCATCTATTAGTGTAATGTACATGTTTGCTCAAGGAGTCAGCAGTCAGTTTGTTATTAATTAAGATCGGATGGAATGCTGAATTTATTGTGTCGAGACTTCATGGTGGACTGTTTTTAAGGTTCGCAATTAAAACTAGATTTCAAACAAAAAACTATATGACTTAAAAATTTCGAACAGTGTTTATGTTTCATTTTTTTTTAACATATCAAAGAAATTTGTTTCAACAATTAATAAATGATTTACAAACATTTGTATTGGATTGCAAATTTAACAATTAATGAGTAATTCCGTCTTATTAAAAATTATATAGGATCTAATTTTTAATATTAACTGTGTACTCAATCCAATCATTATAAAGACCAAAACGATACTGTAAATATATGCATTCTTTTGTAGCCCACTAAACCTATACATAGTTTGCTGAAATATCAAACTTGACTTTTGTAAATAATAAATTTTATTGCAGTGTTCACATTTTCATTTGACATTTCTTTCAACTACAACAATATCACACAAGCATCAAACAAATAACCAACACTTCTGACATGAATTTATCATCATACTAAGGACATTTATAAATAAAATAATAAAATGATTCTTCAGTAAAATACATTTTTAACAATTCCATATTACGGTACTCGTTGTAGATCAAATATGAAATGTTGTCCGTGTGAATTGGCTGAACATCCTTAGTATAAATTATTCATTTAGGACCCTTGCATCTCTCCTAGACAGTATAAAGTAACCAGTAATAATAAAAAACTCACCACTGATCATTTTTCTTATTAGTAATTTTCCTAATATTTTCCATGGTAGGTGATAAGCTTTAATATGTACATATAAACTTGAGAGATTGTGTAAACAAGTACCCCGCTAATAGAACAGTCCCAACATGAATTTGAATAGATATTAACTACTTATTTGTTCTCATGTAAAATGTTCACAACAAGCGATAAGACACGCATGTGTAACGGATCACAAACACTAACAGCAATGATCATTGCACAAACACCAAACTGGCATCCCAGTACAAACACTTGATTGTATTTCACAGCGCAATCAAATCTTCTCAGTGGAAAGTGGAACTGCTAAACTCTGTAAACAACAGTCAACCCAGAGACCACCAAAATACTTGGATAACATATCACTGACGTACTCATCCTCACAGGTAAGTGGATTCCCCTGCAAGAAAAAAGGCATATTCATGTAAGCACACGCCCATTACCTCAACACAAATAATTCAACAAATAAACACACACAAGACGGAACAATTCTTTAACAGTTTCAAATTTATACAATTTATTATAATCATTTTAAATGGACATAATTTAAAAAAAAAAGCTGATGTGTATAAAAATTCTAATTAAGCTAGCAACACAGACACATAGTCAAAGCCACAGTTTAATTTTACATGTTCAATAGCAAATAAAACAAAAAATGGTTAACAGCTTATAATTTAAAAACTATTTTTGTAAAGCTACACGATTAAATTAATCCATTCCAGCCCACCACTTCAATATGAATTAGATATTTCTTGATTTATACTATTGTGTAAATTAGGCAAGAATGGCTTAATAGAACTACTAATAATGAAAAATAAACATCAACCGATTATGCAATATAAGCAGAAATGATTTATTCAATTCAGTTAACAAGGCTAAGTTAAGTTAACCAGCATCTTATTACTAATATTTTGTTATTGCTATTTACCCACAACCTGATTACACACACAATTGTGATGCCCAAAATTTGCAAAACAGAATTTGAAAAAAAATTCCATTAGTTTCAAACTTAAAAGAAACTCAATAAATTATTAAATTTACAAAACAATTGAAGCAAAAAGGCAGCTTCAGACTCAATGTGGAATATAATTTTTTTTGTAGTTTAATAAAAATAAAAATGATATTCATGTAAGAACTCGAAGAATGTAAAATTCAATCAGATAAGTTTTTATATAAAAATGAAAGAAATTAACAAAATGTGAACAAGTGGAAACATTCCTGGCCGTGCAAACAGAGCACAGGCCTACTGACTACCTAGATCACATTATTTTGAAGTGGTTACCCGATTATATTTTAGTGGATATTAAATGGTCGAAACATATTGTTTTATATTCGGGCTAGTACAGTATTGCCCAGAAATTTTATCAGTTTGTCTTATAGGTACTCTGAGCTTTTACCATAGAAAAAGTTTGCAAAAATGTTTTACGTATGCACTTAACTACCACCACAGTACTACTATATTTTAGCCTTGTTACTTTGTTGCGTTCTACCAAGAACATATGATTTTATTATATTTTTGTACAAATATTGGTCACTTTTCAAGACGTATTAACCTACCACCCACCACAACTATTGGGACAATAATTCTTTGAATTAACTTTTTTTCAAAATGCTATAAATTTAAATGCTTGAATGTGTGCAAAAAAATAATATTTCAAAAATAGATCTGTTGGTGCAAAGCTTGGATAAACTACCCTTAATTTATTAAAAAATGACATTGAATTTGAATAATTGAAGTTTTAGTTTGGAAATGCATCAAAAAGCAACTGTTGTCGCATAGATAATGAAATAAATATATAAATAATAACTATAAAGTTACCCATATAGCAATAATCAGATTGAGAGTAAAGACAAACACACATGCAGATAAATTACTTAGTAAGTACTGTGTGCAGTAAAATGAGAATTACTTCTCATGAAAAAAGGCTATGTACAATACAGTAAATCAAATCATTAATTTAACTGTCCCAAGGTTTGTTTTCTGTATCACACCCCCAGGATTAAATTTGGGTGCATATTCAGAGACTTTCTATCTTACAATAAAAATTATAAATTTGGTTATATGCAAATGAAATAAACAAAACAATTGGGAAAAAACTGACCCCAACTATTACATGACATGTACCTATCAATCTTAACAATACCAAACAAAAGCGTGGGCCCAATCACTCCAGATCCATTAAAATTAAATACCACATGATTGAGTAATTATCTTAAAATAGTGGTAAGTTCATAATGTGATCCAGAATGAGTGGGAAGTAAGGAAATAAATGAAAATGTTATATGACACTGAGTAGCAATATGAGAAAGAGAGAACTGAATCAGGATGAGTGATTGAAGTGCAGGTGGAGAGATTAAGAGCTATGAGGGATTGAATGAGGCATTACTGTGATCAAGCCTGTAGCATAGTGTCCACGTCAGGGCAGGGGCAGGGGCACGGCCAAGTATGAGGACGTGAGCGTCGACCCGCACCAGAGGGTGAAGAGGGGGCGTCCGGGGGACCCCCTCCGTCCACATCGGGTTCTGACAGCAGTCGATAGTGCCCCAGCAGACCTGTCTCCTGTCTCAAAACGCCACCTACCACACACACACACACAAAGCTTATACACATTCTTTTAAGCACAAATATTATTTTCAATTTATTTCTGACACTATATTTCATGGACACCTCTCTCGAAAAATTCAAAACAAAATGTTGATATATCTTCATAATAAAAAAATTTCAGCTAAACTTTGTTAAGCTGCTTCACACAAAATATTGTTAGATAGTCACAAATTTTACAAAGATGAAATTTTGTACACTATGTGTATTATTATTGAATGGATACTAAAATATGGGACATTTGTGCATTTGAAACAAGTAGAAATGATTGCTGGGGATAGGTTTGAGTTGCAGGGTTAAAACTTAATAAACCTTGTATAACTAGCTAACTAATGATCCCAAAGCAAATATGAGATTGACAAATTTCAGATACCACATAACACAAAATTACGATAAATCCAAGTTTCCAACCTTTTTTAAACCAAATGTCCATATTTCAACATTAAACTTAGGTACTTATAAGTTCCAATCCAACATTATAAATAAATCTCATTTTTGATAACTTTATTTTGTCAAAAACATAATTTCAATTTAAAAAACAGAAGCCCATTAATTAATTATATCATATAGCGACAATAAATACAGACGATCTTAAATCAATCACACCTTTCATCTTAAAATTACCTATCCAGATCAATTTCGTAAAAATACATCTATAATAACAGTCAGTGGAGCTAAGGAAGAAATGTATTTGCTAAAATAACACTAAAAACAAACTAAATATTAAAATTTGAACCAACTTAAAAATATTGCAAATATGATATATACTTATTAGATTTGATTTTTTCTGTTTTCAATACAAGTAGTAAATTATTTCACAAATTAGTTAATTGTAGTATTTTTTCCACCTACTCAAATCTTTGTGAAACCATCATCCTTAAGTTTTCTAATTGGCACTCTTATAAACTAATGAATCCTTCTCCTTTGCATTTTGCATACCATTTTTACGAAATTACAAATCAAATATTATTCTCTTCTTCTTGATGTCTACATGCTTCTTCTTTTTATAATCATTGCTCTGTACTCCGCTTATTCCTTCTTTATTCTCTTCTTATTGTCACCTTCTTATAACAGTCTTGCCTTATACTGGTCTCCAGATCAAGAAGAGGCTTAGAGATGAACGTGATTAAGAGATTTCTGTACGGAAAATGATGTTACTTTAAAAGGTGTATTTTTCCATAACCTTCCTTCTATTAATTTTTGTTCGTTACTCTTGAAATAAGCATAAGTTTCAAAACTTCCATTCGATTTCTCATATTTTGATATTTCTTTCCTTATTTTCTGTGATTTTTTATATTAAATTCCCTTTTAATCTTTATAGCAAGTGGTCTTCCAAAATATTATACACAACTGTATGATTTTTTTATCAAAACTTGGTCTGATTTATGAGCCATACGTTTTTTTAGTTTTATTTGTATAAAAACATCCAACTAAGATTTCATTCTGTCCAACTCAATAACTAACATTTTAGGCACTTGTAAATGTTCCCAAAGTTATGTGAATACAGAAGTACAACTAACTTAACGAAATATGTTTTATATTCTTTATATCAGAAAAGTAAACAAAACCAATTTTGTAAAAATTGAAGAACTCTAAATAAGTGTATTACGGTTAATTTGTACACAACTATGTACATACATCCTTAAACTTCAAGATAAAAACAATATTTACTTGTAAATTATCTTTAAAAACCTTTAAATAAGATCAATATACTTAAATAATTGACAACAAAATACAAGATTCATGACATAAAAAGAAGTTATGAATTAATTTAAAAAATTTAAGACACATCACTTGATATATTGTTAAGACTATAAGGAGCTGAATGTGTGAAATTCCTAGGTAATTTTAAACAAAAAAAAATAATAATAATCAATTTGGTATATAAGTAATATTTCTGTAAAATACCAATAAAAACAGACAAGTATTATATTAATATCATCAACAAGTTCAGAAAAAGCTGATATCCAGACACAATTCAACACATTAATAAAGAGAATATAAACATCTTAAGGTGAATTAATTATACAAATGAGCCCACGTTGGAATTTCATTACTTTTGATGATCTTTTGGTGTTTCGTAGAAAATAATCAATACCTTTCCTGGCCTATCTTTCGGTCATTCTTGCAGTAAAAAACCTTGCAAAAAGATAGTGACCATGTTAAAAATTAACTTTAGAATTACACCAATTCAAGGAGGATTTTCTTTCCTATATTGTTCTTCTTCCATTGAAACTGAGCGATAGATTGAGGTGAAATAGCAGCATTCAGAATATAATGCCGCAGTCATTGACAGTAAGAAAACGTCATGTCCCAATTTTACAGGAGCTTGTGCATTGCATTATAATCTGTCTTTTTTTGGGTATGCAGCGAAAAGAGGCAAGACAAAGGCAAATCAATGTGTTGGGACCTTTCAAATCAAGCAACTTAACCAGACTTGTGAAAGACAGACTGAAGAAATGGACTACAGTAGAATTTACAATATGCGATAAATATGATATGATCAAATGTTGAGAGTGGGATTGTCAACCAGTCAAAAACCAAGCAAATTGTTGGTCTCCTGGTAGTGGCCACTCCTTGCACAAATAACTGACGAATGCAGGGGATTCATTGCATTATGGTTTTAGAATGCCCGTGGTAGGCACAGCAAAATCTTTTGCATAACTCTACTCCGATACTCTGATGAATATGATACTATTACTTTGGCTAAATTTATTGTAACTGTAACTAACTTTAAACACTGCTATTGTAATAAAAGGATATATAAAATAGTTAAAAGTGGAAATTAAGTCTTCCTAATCATATTGTACCGTGTCCATCCTAGTGTGATATTGTTAACATGGCTTTTATCAGGCAGCCGCAAATAGCTTGTAGCAAGTGGTGAAAGTGGGTGCTATTGTAAATAATAACACCACATATATCAATATTATAGATTTTTATTCCAACCAAGAATTCAATGGAAATATTAGGACAGCATTTTCATCAATGCTTTTATAGTGTTTATGAGCACACAGCTTTTAATAAAGGCACCCATTACATTTACTGTATCAAAAATTTCATTTCAATTATGACCGATTTCCAAAATAACTGAGATCACATACAATGTTACATATACATGAAGATGCAGGTTAAAAGTGACTTTTCAGAAAGGCTTAAAATAAATAAACAAATTTGCTGATGACCAAATGTAAAAAAAAAAACAAGTGAAATTCTCATTACCATATACCAGAAAATATGTAAATAATACATGCAACATGATCCCATTTTGTAAAATGTATCCCCGCATCACATATATGCTGGTATCAACTTAGCAAGCTGACATACATTACTTTCAAACTAAATGTCTATTTTCTAGTACATACACCTAGATATTGACAAAACTAAGTCTTAGGTAAAAATTACACAGATTGAATTATTATCAAATAACATATTGGATGATTTACCGCAACTGAGATACAACCGTTACAATTATTAATATTACATGGGTGCAAAAGAATATACATTAATCAACTAATTTTGCTTACAACAAATACAAATTTATGAGATCATCGTACAATAGAGCATAACCTGAAACCAATATACACATTCAATCAGAAGTTGAATTAAGCCAGTGTATCATTATTTTCTCCCATTTAGTTTGATCTGTTAAGTAAAGAGCATCATCGTTTCATTGATTTCTTTATATAACTAATAATATGTAACAGAATAGTAGTTGATAGTAATATGAACAATACTGAGAGAAATATAATAAGAAGCAGGAGATTGTCTAGTGTGGAAAGAAATTAGGAGTGGACAATCTACGCAGTGCACGGCTATTGGGATGGGAGGCAGAGTGGAGCGGAGAGGGGCATAGAGAGAGCCTTCGCGTCTCACCAGAATCCCAGTTCTCTTCGCCGTCACTGTCTTCTTCTTCTGCACTGGATGACTGAGAGCCAGATGCGGGTGACGGCCTCTGTCTCTGTTCAATATTGGTGTATATTGAGCAGTCAGGAATTTGCTGAACTACCATTTCCACCTACAAGGTACATTCATCTATTAGTTACATAACAATACTTATCACAGATTGTTGGAAAACTACTACTCCCAGTTAGTTCAAATTCCACGTAAAGTTGTGAACTTGAGCTGACAGTTCGTTTATATTTTTCAAACCAAAGTATTGAGAAACAAACTCGACAGACTATGAGTCTATATATATATGATATAAAAAAATAAAAATACATATTTTCAAGAATTACTCAGGATTAAAAACTGTTAAGCTATATTTTTAATAACCGTGAAACTTAACCACAAATCAACAATAATTTGACATTATTGACACAAGTAGTTATATTTTTAAAAATAAATACACAATCATGTACCTTGAAATCGTCACTAAACTTTCCTTGTTTATCTTTGTGAGCGATGTCCAAATCAAATTTGTTAAATGATAACTTGAATTTTGTAACCAACTCATCTGAAAATGAAAAAATACATGACTTTTAGCAAATCAAGTGACTATAATGTGAGAAACAACAAGACATTGATATATTTGAGGAAATAAAAAGAACAAGAATTCCACATACCATTTTGGTCCTCGGTATCCTCCCTAACAGCATTAATTTCGTGTGTAACAAAAAATGTATTGAACCAAAAATGAAAAAGTTTTTGGCTTTTTATCTTAATTTTAGGTTTTGATTTGTACACGTCTACTTTGATATCTCCTACCAGAGGGATACACCTATCAAGCTGCATGCAAATATTTGAAGCACCTTTCTTCACCTCGTAAGTTCCCAGGGACAACTGCAAAAATCACAATAACAACATCAGTTATTCATAGAAAAGAACAATTTGAATACATTAGGCACCGCTTGTTGTGATCACTGGTTAATAACAACCGAGAAGAGATTACACGAAGCTTATGTCTACATTTTAAGATGTGTTGTAAAAAGCCATACAATAAATAAATAATAGAATCAAAAGTCCCGATTCCAAATGAAGGATTTCATACAACACCAATCAGATAACAGAATCAAATTTTCGGTTTTAGAATTGGTTGTTCAAAATTAACAACGCTTTCTCATATTTTTACCACGGTACTTGGTGTTTCTCTTGGAACTCTTATTAGATAAAATTCGAGGTCAGTCTTTAACTGCGTCCAGCTGTGCGTGCGTGTGTTTATTGTATGGCAATAATAAACTCAAACCCTGGAGCAGGCAAAAAAATAAGAGACTGACCAACAAAACTTTTAAAGTGCAACATGACGGACACCGACAAGCTGATGACGTAAGGGATTGGAAAGAGCAAATCTTCCAAATGTTATAAAGGCGTCAAACACTTGTCATTTTTAATACAAATGCTCAAATGAAGTCACAGATTTTAAAAGACTATCTAGGAAAACTTTAAAAAATCATCCTCATTTTGGACAAAAGATTTTTTTAACTCGGACAAACCTTACTTCTATAATAAAGATTTATGCAGGTATATATCGTCGATGAGACTGCAATACCGCGGAACTGTCAGTTGCGAGACCGCGTAACTACAAGTTGTACTAAAATTGAGATTTCACACGCAGATATCATTCTAGCAAGGGGCTTCCCTAAAAATTGAACGCAATCATTTTTAACCAATCAGAAACGTGAATATTCTTTATGTTGCAAATACGCGGTATTGTTTCGATATACTTCTGATCGCCATAACACATTGTTACGCGGTATTGCTTTTATATTTCATGTATGGTGATTATTGGTGATATTCATATTTACGTGGTTTTAGAAATTCGTTCTTATTAATATTTTTTTAATTCTTTTTTTAAGATAGGGGATGTTAATAATATTCTTGTTGAAGATCATGAGGAGGAAAATGAGGTTGTAAAAGTTAGGCAGCTACAACTGAAGGGGCTGGTGTAGAACCAAAACAAATTGCCTTATTATTTGGAAAATGTAGCACTGGATGATGTTAAAAATATTTTTATCGAAGATAGTAATATAGACGAATCTTTGACAGAATCTTATAATCAAGCTGTAATTCAGGTTTTTTTTTTATCTGACGACACTATCACTGATCCCAAGTCCCAACTATGCATACCTATTACCTAGTCCCTAAAGGTTTTCGTGTACGTGATTTGATAATACAATCTCCAGAAATAAATGATAGATTTTTGCATACTGAAGTATAACCCAAACGGTACTGTACAACACAAGACAAAATTTCATGATCAATTTAGTGATTTATCTAGAAAGCCAAAAATCATGCCAACGTTAAAAATTGTGAAACAACTTCACCCAAGAAGACTGAAGATATTCAAAACTGAATACAATAATCTGCAGGAACTAGTATGTGATCTTAAAGAAAAAATTACAACTAATGACTCTAACAATTCATTACTAATGCTCGATTTTTAAATGGAATAAACCACTACGGGCTTACGACCGTCTTCTACTGTTATATCGAAGGCTGGCTTAGTGTGATCACTTTACGTTAACAATGTTCGCCATTAGGTGGTATTGTTTGTCTCCGAAACTCTTAATCATGAGAATTCTCAACATGTTCAACATGTCGAAAAATCTCATGTATGCAACAAGTAGAAATTTAATAATAAATGAAATATAGAGATAAAAGTTGGAAATTATTGAGGACAAGAGAGCAACCAAATTTAAAGACTGCGACTGCTGTCATGTATTTGGTGCCAGGTATAATATGTAGGTACACATATTATGTACATACCTACATATTATATCATATAATTGAATAAAAAAATATTATATCTGAAAATTCTCTATTTCTACGAAACGCTTAAATTACGAGGAAGCTTAGTGCTTAAATCCGCGTATCTACTCATTTTGTCGCACTTTTGGAAATTGCAATTTCGCATAAGTGTCATAAAATACGTAGTTATGAATTTATAACATTGAATTCATAACAGTATTGTAAGACAAGTCCATACAAACTTATGTTTGCAAATTTGAACCTTATAGCTAAGGCGGTTATGGAATGAAATAGTTTTTTGTGTTTCCTGTAAAATTTGATACTTGGTAGTTACGCGGTTTCGCAATTGACATTTCCGCGGTATTGCAGTCTTAACGACGATATGTACAATGACATGCAAAATGGCATCTATTGTAAATTATCATTTTCACAGAAGAACAGAACTGTGATAAATGGTTGCAACTAATATCATGTTAATACAAATGATAATCACCTTGAAAAAAGATCCAGGTACAGAGACAAAAAACTCAAAGGTAGCTTGTCCACCATTAGGTGTGGGAGTATTCATGGACAAATTCAAAATGGATAAGGGCGGGGGCGCGTAGAGGTTGATGGGACTCACTGGACCAGCCCCCATAGCTTCTTTACAAATGTTCAAGAAGGCAGCGTAGTACTCCACATATCTTCTTTGTGATGGAATTGTTACACCTGTGCAAACATAAAGTTAGTGTTGATTCTTTACACTATTGCAGTAAAGCTCTATTAGAAATAGGAACATTCCTTAGATAAAACTCTATTGGAAACATTTCCTTTCCTTTGATAAAACCCTATTGGAAATATTTTCAAATAATTTAACACAATTGGAAATATTTTTCCCACAATAAAACTCTATTGGAAACATTTCCTTTCCTTTGATAAAGCCCTATTGGAAATATTTTCAAATAATTTAACACAATTGGAAATATTTTTCCCACAATAAAACTCTATTGGAAACATTTCCTCAGAATTTGATGCTGTTGGAAAAAGCCACTTTCCTATGATAAAAACCGATTGGAAATATTTTCAAATAATTTAACTCAATTGGTAATATTTTCCTACAATAAAGCTCTATTGGAAACATTAAAAACAGAAAATAAATAATAACCTTTGCTATCGTGAGTCCTTTTCTCCCCGTAATAATTCAAGGCTTCCGCAGCCGTATTGAACATGCCAATATGAAGTAAATAGCAACTGATCATTGTACCTGAAAGAATTCCATTAAACACTTGGTTAGTTTATCTGTAACTAGTTCATAATTAATTTGGACATCTAGAGAGAATGTATAGACTATTACCAGTTCTACCCTTTCCCGCCTTACAGTGGATGGCCGCCACGTTGTTTGGATTCGCCGACAGCCATTGGTTAATATCTTCACAAAAGGATGTGATCAAGTCTAGCTTGGGTGGATTATGATCAGCAAACGCATACACAGACACCTGCAATGAGGTTATCAAATTATTACAAACCATTCCCACACCACCACATACATTCTCCTAAGAAATTTAAAATAAAATAAATATACTCACCCTATTATGAAATTTGTTATGGTCATATGATTTCTCAGAACAAAGATTATAAATCTTATAATGATTACTATGTTTTTCGTCAAGAAATCTTGAAACATCTTCAATGTTATTCCTATATATTGTCTCCAGCTTTGTAGCGGGATAACCCATAGCTATTATATTATTTGTAATATCTGAATGTTACATGTTAAGGAAATTCTCTCAAATCATTGCAAAATAATGTATGTAAAAACCATAACATAACACACTACAACATATCATAAACAAACTCATTTATCTGATAACAATTTTAATATTAGAATAAATTATTAATTCCTGTATCAAGGGATAATATAAATATGGCCCTGAATCAGGATTTCAACCTATGCTCCAATGTTTTTATGTCAAGCATAAGTTCTGCAAAAAATGTTTTAAGTATACATTATTTGCATAAAAACGGCATTGTGTAATTTAAAGAGCCAGCTACCTACAATACATAAAAGATTATGTGCCAAATTAAACTGAAAATTCGTATAAAAAGAAAGATCAAGCCACAAATACCATACTCTTGCAACAACAGATGACAAAACACGTCTTTAACTTTGATATCTAGTTTTGATGAAATAAAATACTCTATTAATTGAAATATAGAAGTTACTATTTTGAAAATGTGTCGGTAAAATCTGATCTGGTAGTAAGCTGAGCAACTGGCTCAGGATAGAAGTTCACGGAGGGTCCTAGTGGCGACCAAATGCTCCACCTTGGAAGCGAATGTGGATAGGCAAAATCGACATGCAGCATTAGCTTTTATTTTAGTTAAAAAAAAAACTAGGTGAAATAAACGTAGGTATCACAATAAGAAAAATGTATTTGTGTTTTGTAATAGTTCACAGCAAATTTTCAGGTTATATTACACTGAGTTTATTTATCATATAAATTGAAACAACATTGTTTATAATTTTATCAACAAATTTTTTGACAATCACAAATTGTTTGCCATGTTGTTTTTAAGGTGAAGATATGAGCTTACTTTGTTGAATCATTTAACCAATTATTGATCTATGTTTGATTGTCGAAAATAAACCATGATACAAAACCCACATGAGTGGAGATTAAAATGTGATCCCTTAGAGTGCAGAGTTGCTACGTCCCGAATAATAATATTAATTTACGCAATTTAATATCATCATATTGTACAATGTTTTCAGTTTACCTAAAGCAATTCGGACACAGTACAAATCTATAGTACACACAAGATTAAACTTGTTCAATCTGATACACATCGCAATCTCTTGACTCAACTGTCATATAAAGGAAGACAGCAATGAAAAAAGTTTTATATTAGTTATAACATTGTTCAATGTTTTAAGTGTACTAATCCAAACACAATAAAAATCTATAATAAACACAAGATTCAACTTGTTCAATCTGAGATAGGTCAATCTAAGGGACAGTTAACTAAAAAAGTTTTGTAACATAAATTGGCTTTTGCACAAAAATTTACATCTCGCATGTCAAAGCGGACACTTTACCTAAGCTTTAGTTTCACAATTTGGCCAATAAGCATTTGAAAGTAGCTGGACTTTTTGCTATGGGTTGATCCCATAATTTGCTTAAACAATGTCATGAACTAAAAGATATCTTGAAAACTGAATTTACCTGAGTACATTCCAGACTGAAATGTACAAACTAAATCACCACTCCTAACCTTACAGGCACACTGACACATAAAAAAACACAGATTACTTACTTCATTTATCACACTAAACCAATTCAATGGAACTAGATTATTGCACAAAGCGAATAGAAAAGGATACATGTTAAATCTAAGTTGAACTGCTCATCAATAAACCTTATCCTCTGTTTACTAACGATTGATTTTATTAAATTTGGCATCTTCATATTGGCCATTGTCATATTGTCTCTAACACTAGTTTTCACATTAATGAGATCCGAATGAAAATTATCACATTTACTATTACAGCTATTGTCTTTAACTTGGTTTGTTGATAAAGAATTATTATGTCCATTAGACAATATTACTGAATGTTTTCCGTTTGTATGACATGTGTAGTATTTATTATAAGTGTCAATGTTTTCTGTAGGAAATGTTTTCTTTGAAGATTCATTGTGTTTGAACAGAGGTTGTGTCTGAGGTGAGAATGGTGAAGAATGAAAGGATGTCGCGGAGGTCCTATAGAAGGTATCTTCGACTCCTGGTTTCCTCGATAAGTTGTTCGCCTTCTGCTCCGATGGTAATGCACTGCATTCGCTAATACACTCATCTAAAGGGGTTAAGGACTGACACAATTGAACATCACACTTTTTCTTGCCTGAACCCCTTCCTTTCCTTCGGTGGCAACTAAAACAAACACCCATATAAGTGTACTAAACGCCTTCTACACTTTGTCCTCATACGTTTACTGTATAACCGAAACTAAAATACGAATTAAACGAGGACCGCATTCTTTGTCCCGCAAACGCCGAGTGTATCAAGGATTCCATTGTACGAGCAACACCAACTACTTATAAGCACACACTTCATTGAACAATGTATTCATATGTGCCTAGTTTTTAAGTATGCACATGGATGTTGCACTAACACTTCTCAAAAGTTTTATTTAACATGCCGAACGAACGCACAAAGTAAGCGGGCATATCCTAAGTCCAGGCAAATGACAGCACAAAATGGAAGGGTACACTCGATACGACTTGGTACGCAGACCCCAAATAAATTGGGATGATATGAGGAAGAAGAAAAGAGAGCCTATATAACAAATTAATATAGATAATGAGAATAGTATATGTGTCTCGTTTTCGTCAGTACACAATGAACTGTAAAGAAAGTGATAGAAGAATATGTGACATATTTTGTTCAGGGTAAAGAGGAAGAAAGAAATTTCTTTGTTTGAAGTAGTTGAAGAAAATCACGCTAGAGGTCAGTATAATCTAGTAATAACAGCATCAAAAATAAAAATGACAATTATTGTGCAAGGAATATTTTTTAATTTTTCTTCAATTCTTAAAATTCTTTTCGAAATAAGGCGACCATCGCGGATAATAAATAAGCAAATAACACTCCTCTATAAATATTTGTCAGAATAGCCGGTGGAACTTATTGCTTATAGCATTCTTCTCTACCAGTCATTATTCCAATCACAGGGTAGGCAAGGCTCAGCTTATCATCGCCCTTCACTTCATCCTTCAGCTAATTTAATCAAAATCGGTCTCTCAAAATTGTCCAGGTCTCTTTGGGCAACGTAGTGCGATATTTCGATTTAAATATTAAGCAGAACGATCTCAAAGCAAAATATGATTTCTAAAACTCTAAAAAGGCCGTAACAAAACTTCACTAGATATTTTTTTTTTTTTTTTTTTTTTTTTTTTTACCCATCACGCCGTGTCCCGTAAGGGGTAGGCAGAGAGAACGGACCTCCACTCTTTTCTATCCAAGCATAGCATAAATAATTAAGTACCTATATAGAATGAATACCAGATACATCATCGAGCCAACTAGTGTTTTGGATTTTTTTCAAAGATAAAAAGATCTTAGTTCACCTTACCCTACAATAAGTTGAATGACTTCTCATGCTCCTGCAAGGGGTTACCAAAAAAATGGGTCATAACCATAACCATACCATAACCAAAGAGTTCTTTGGTCATAACTTTTTTATTCCTTATAAAATTTACACCAAATTTGGATTGTCTGTAGAGTGGTCTCCCTTGATTACAACGCACCTCTCCAAATTATCCTTCCAATGTTCAATACATCTTTTACAATAACTCATCGGGATGTTCTTTAGGCCTTTCGACAATTTTGTTTCACCTACTTAAAGTAGGTTATACTTACTGTAAATTACAGTGCCAAAACGGTTTCCTCTCACGTCCTTTTGAGTCTAGGGGACAAAAAGAAATCACAGGGGGCTAGATCGTGAGCAATTGGTGTCATGCCATTTTTGGACAAAAACTTGCCTGAAGTTGGTGCTCCCTTCGCTTATCTTTGATAATGTAAAAAAAAATTGTTTTACTTAAGGCAGCATGTTCATAAAAATTTTAAGCATAACAATATGGGGACATGGATATAAATTGGATGGCTACAGGTTTAAGCAGAATCCATTGAAGCATTGTTTTTTTAATAGAGTGGTCAACCGTTGGAATGGTTTGCCGTCTGAGCTGGTATATTCTCCGAATGTGAACGCTTTCAAAAATTTGTATGACTCATTGGTGTTGTGATTTTTCTGTGCCTGACGGTTGTTGTTGTTGTGATAGTGGTGTTAAGATCAGACATATCAGCTTTGCTGCCTGTCTGATAACCAACTATAATAATAATAGTTTCCGTGGCCAATTTCCATAACAAGAAACAAAATTTTACAGCCGCTCGTTGCTCTCAATAATTAACAATCACATTTTTCTCCGAAATGGAATAAGATGTTTCACTAAAAAACTTCTCATGGGCAAACAGATTTACTTAGAGCAACATAATTTTGCACACTAACTCAGGAGCCATATCCCTAACTGACACCTCTTCGAACAATTGGTTTCCTCAATTTCCCTTCCCACAGCAGACCAACTTCCGTCTTTTTGGATCCCCCCCTCGTATTATACTTTCTGAAATAAGAAGAGTAGAATCCTATACTAACTACTAGACTACTCATAAACTGGCAAAAAAAATGCATAATGATATGAATATTATTAAAACTGGAAAATCTATATTGTCAATAATTTTCATT
Organism: Mystacides longicornis; assembly: GCA_963576905.1. NCBI lineage: Eukaryota > Metazoa > Arthropoda > Insecta > Trichoptera > Leptoceridae > Mystacides > Mystacides longicornis. The sequence continues at coordinate 14,734,996 of OY756423.1, read as the reverse complement.
TCTCCACCGGTTTTCAACCTTTGTTAGTAATGGCTGATTTTATAACAACATCATTCCTCCTATATCTTAACATTTTTCTAACCTTAGACAGCCAATTGTGGAAAACGAATAGGCAAATGGATCTGCAAGTCAAAAAGGCTGAAAATTAGAGATGAAACGGATAGCAGTTTAGCCGGATACCGGATATTCGGCCAACTAGCTGCCGAATACCGGATATCCTGCCGCCGGATAACCGGCGTATGTTGCTGGTTGGTGCATCCATGAGAGTATAGTGCTACTTATGGGATAGTTAGGAACGTTGCCGAAAAAAACATCAACTGCACTAGAAAGTTTATGATTAGAGCGTTTAGATTTTTTACTTTTACCCTGAGAACCAAGGTCGTAGCCAGGATAGCATTAGTACAGAGGTTCCAAATCTGTTAGGATTACGGTTCCCTTAAAATATCAGTATTTTTTCAAAACAATATTTTCGCAGAATGATAAAGATTCGTTAGACCGACCGGTCACAAATTCAGAAGTCTTTAGTAGAGCCCGGGCAGTACGTGAACTAAACTGTCGCAGATACAAATTCAGGAAATTTTATACCTGGTACATATCATGCGTGGGGAGAAGTAGGTGCTAATCCACCTTATACTGAAAGGAACGATCGAGGGTCGTAGAGGGGCTGGTCATAGAAACAGGTTTCCGGAATATAACAATTAATTGTTCCGAGCAGTCCACAGTCCACGACAGTCCACAATCCTTCTCTCCACGAAAGAGAAGGATTCGCCACAATGATCGCTGACGTTGGGACTACATGACATGGCATCAAAAGAAATACTGAAAAATTGGGAAACTTACCTTTGCCGCGGCCAAGTTTTTGAACTACTACATTTGTATATTATAATTTTACATAGATTGATATTTAAATAAAAGGCAACTGACGAGGCGGAGTATACGTGAGACCGCGTACTGTATCTATTGGATAGTACAGACACTAAACTCTCCATGTGAAAGAAAATGCTACGGCCGTAAGTGCATCGCAAGTATTACGTTAACGTAGGCGGTTTAGACCGATTGGAAAGAGTCCGTTGCCGGAACGTTACTGTTCCCCAAATTTGGCGAAGTCTATCTCAGCATCTTCCAGCAGTGTATATGACGAAACGTATATGAAACTTTCCTTATTATAAATAAGCTTGCTCGGTTGCTACCTCTAGGTATATAAAAAATATGTATTTATTCCCCATAATTTTCCCTTAGTATGTTTGCTAATCAATTTTCCAAGTTGTAGAATTTTCCTTGCTATTAGAGAGTGTCTTACTCAAGTGATACCTAATAAATAAATCAATTGTAATCCAAAAATATTTGTTTTTTACTATTCGGTATCTGGCCGGAGAGGGGCTAGTTATCCGGTATTCGGCCGGATAGTTGTGTCTTGGGCCTCACTACTCTTGAGGAACGGAGAAAGAGAGGGGATCTCATAGAAACCTTCAAAATATTAAATGAATACTATGACTGCCCTGAATTGAAGCTGATGTTCTGCCACAACCAAAACACTAACTTGAGAGGACATAGTTTGAAGCTAGACAAACACAGTTTCAGGCAGAATCCCTGGAAGCATTTCTTGTCCAACAGAGTTGTGGATGCATGGAACGGTTTGCCGTCGGAACTAGTTGTTGCACCAAGTGTTAATGTGTTCAAGTGTGGACTTGATAGACTAATCAAGTGAATACTGTTTCGAGATCAGACATATCAGCATAGCTGCCTGTCTGATAACATTGATAATAATAATAATAATAGTTAAATGCCGCCGGATAGGCCGGATACCGGATAGTTGCCGGATATCCGTTGCATCTCTACTGAAAATAGCTCCCCTAAATAACTTACGTCTATTGAAAAAAATTCACCAAGTTCTTCTTTGTAATTTGATTAGTCCTCTCGATGATTCATACATTTAAAATAAGAAAACAGTGCATTCTTTAAAATTTGGTCACTCATCTTCTCTTCAAGATGTAGAGGTTAGGTGACGAGAAAAGAAACACAATTGAAACAATTAATTATCTTTTTTTCACACCAATCTAAGATTAAAACTAATGACTAACAACATTACTCTGTATTTTCTTGAGAACAGTTCTATAGCTGTAACAATGAAAACTTTGTTAAAAATTAAATTAAGCATAATGATTTTGGGAAGCCATATTTATGTATTTTAAAAAGTAGCAAGTACATAATCATCTCTGTAAAATCTTCTTCTATCTATAACTATAAATAGTTTCTAATTTACAATTTGGACTTTTAATACTATGCATGAAAATACTATAATTTATTTTATGATAAAAATAAATAAATTATTTTCAACAATTTATATAATGTAAATATTTGTGAGAATATAGATATTTAATATTTAATAACAACCTTTCAACTATGATGAATACAGTGGAATCTCTCATAATGAGCGAAATTTCACATAACGAGTACGAAATTCGAATTTACAGAAAGTAAGTCCAATTTTCACATTTACTTGTAAGCTGTGACTTCCGCGCCAGTGCATTAGATTGTTTTTAGTGCTCTTTCGACTCAATCATTTTTTTAAATTTGTATTCAGACATTAGGTACTAAAATTAATATTTTATGTGCCCTTGAAAAAGTGTCCCCGAAGAAAAAACCACAAGAAGACTGGCATACATAATTGAAAATCAAATAAGGAGGTGGCAAATTTATTAAATGATATGTTGTGACACATTTTCATAATATTTTGAAGAATCTATGCAGGGCCACCATCATACTTTGCAGTTTTTCAAATTTCATTGTTTTTGTTCTAGAGGACAAACAGTTTTGTTTCACCATAGACACTATTCATTAAAAGAAACATTACAACTCTGCGAATCAATTGAAAAAACCAATTTGAAGTTTCAAATTTGCGTTATAAAGTTGTTATTTCAACACGTACCACCCTAGATACCACTGTACAATGGAAAAGAGTTTTCAAATGATCTAGACGCTGCCAAGCGAATATTTTGTTTTCATGGAACAAGATTGTTTCGCGCTAGGTGATTTTTGCATTATGCAATGTGCAAAGTATATATGGTGGAACGTGGCCCTGGTCATCCTTTAAAGAAAGCAAAGTTTATGCTACCGACCACTTTACACTTGAAATTTATTTATTTTTATTCCCTTTTTATCAAAGCTTTATTGTATTCCATAAAAATTATAAGAAAGATAACCTATTAATACAGAAAATGGTATTTTTTCCGCATGGAAAGCATCACTGTAGTTTTCATTGATTTGTACAGGAAAATTTGTTTCGCATAACGAGTAAGACTCCATAACGAGGTATGCTCGTTATAAGAGGTTCCACTTTATTTCTTTTCAACAAAACATTTGCAAAAATTCTTTTTAATCAAAATATTGTAATGCTGGTCAAATCTCAATATGTTCAGTGTCAGATCAACAAATTAAAAAAAATATGCTAAATTAGTATGCACCTACTTACTATGTATGTACTAGAAGAGGCTTTGTAACAAATATGTCAAAAATTTATGTCATATTAATGTGCTACGTTTATTCAAACTATTCTTGTCTCTTTTCATCTTGTTGTTTTAAATTATTATAAAAATGAGATAGCAAATAACAAACTTTTATTCTTTTTATTTTCTAAAAAGGAATCCAATTAAATAAAAAAATCCCAGAAAAAAAATTACATTCGAAAATGCAACAACCTTTTATCAAACACATTACATACCTACTAAACGCATTGGGTTGGCTGGAAGAGATCCTTCGGGATAAGTCCGCCCTTTGACTCTGAATATTTGCATAAAAATTGTTTTTTATTTCACAATAAAGCTTTTTTTATTTAAACGCATAAGTGAATAAATCGCTTCCTTTTCATAGACCCATATTTTCATAAGATGCCGTTTTTAGTATGCAGTACAGATAATTCAATGGCTAAACATGGTTCTGTTTTGTAACAAAGTCTCTTACACTTTGACACAACAAAATATTTCAGTACAATTTAACTCAAAGCTGTAAATGTAGCCTGTAAATGCTCTGAACAACCCATAGTAGATTTATAAAGGAAATTCAACCTGTCTTAACCAAACCTTACAATTTTATGAGGTTTTCAGAGATGGTTAATTTATTCTTCAATATTTTCGGTTTGAATTTTGTACTAATCAATTTTTTTTTAAGAGAACTGTCGTAAAATTATGTAAATTTTTCAATTTTTGGTGAAACAAAATATTTTCCATAAATTTAAAATTTATTAACTGAATGGCTAATTATATCAAATTATATTTGGTGATAAATTACGCCCTTTGAACACAACCTTACACCCACAAGAAAACCATTTTCAAATTCATATACTTATCGAATTATTTTTCCTCATTTAATAGATTTTTTTTGCTAATTACTTGTAACATCAAAATAAATCTGTGCGAAGTTAATTAGGATTTATTTATATCAAAACATTTGGTGAAGTTTATATTGATTTGTAAAAATGTTCACACTTAATCTTTCAATGCAAAGACAGCCATACCTACTTATAAATAGAAAAGTATGAGACATGCACCGAAAATGAATAGAAAAGCTAGTACATTGGAAGAGTAAATTAATTTTACGTTGTGGAATCAGAATTTAAAGAGAAATTGAAAATTCAAATACTATTTTTTTTTCATATTGTCTAGTCAATTTATTCTTTACTACTCAACATAGCATTGTAACAAATTATTCAGAGCATTGGAATATTTTAAAAAGGTAATCCAAATTATCAATTTTCTTTTTGTCACAAAACCAAAGTAAAAAAATAACAACTTAATAAGTATTACTAAACATTCATAAAAATAATCAACATAATAATAATAATTAACATTTCTACAACAGCCTGGATTAAACAATACAATTATTTATTTACAAAATATTTATCTGTACCTGAGAGCCAACATGTCTTAACTCCAAAAAAAAATTTTACAGTGTCTTTTTAGCCAGGATATGCGTATATTTCAGATAATATGTATTTAAAGTATATTTCTTCAGATAATATGTATTTAAGACATTGCACAAAAAAAAGGAGTTAAGACAAATTGGCTCTCAGGTACAGTTATAGTGATCTTGACCCAGTCCTTGTGATCCATGGAAATATTAAATTATGTTTTTCCAATAGAGTTGTCATGAAAAAGAATTATTTTTCCACTTTATATTATACATACCCTTTGTAACTTTGGTTTTTTTTTAATGTTTATTAAGAATCTCTAAAAATTAAACAATCAAATAAGGATCATAATTTGAGTTTCTAACATTCTTAAACGCAAATGACAACTAATATTGCTAAGAGATCAATGTGCTATGTTTTTCAGTCTCCGAAAGAGTATGGTAGTTGTGTATCCGAGAGGGTCTGACCATCAGTTCTTTGCTTCCTGTTAAATTTGCATTTTGCCTCTTAGATTGATTAGCAATACCAGTCATCAAAATAGTCTGTTTAGATCATGATTTTTACGATATAATATATCTTAATTCGTAAAATGTATAGCCATAAAGTGTCCACAAGCCAAAAATGAGACAGTTTGGTAAAATTCCATTTTAAACTAGTTAACGGCTATAAATAAACATGTACAAATTGAGGACTCATTTTGTTACATTTACATTTGTGGCCAAGTCAACACATATATTACTACACCGTTATCATATTTTCATCCTCATTCTCACATTCTGAATTATTTTAAATTGGCGTTTCTATGAACATACAGTGCAAGATATTATAAATTATGTGTGATAGATTACAAGCTGAAGTAAATGCGACTATTTAAATAGCTTACCAACAATTTGGTGTATTCACAAAATTATACATTTCTAATATACAGAACGTTCATAATGCAGAGTTTCTTGTGAAATAGAAAATGAATTTCTAAAGTAACTTCCTGAACCAAATTCATTGAATATTTTTTTTTGTTACATTAACGTAAATAAATCACAGCATTAAGTAATATAATACATAATATGTATAAAAAATGTCTAAAAGTGTTCAAAAACTGTTTTAAAATGTTTTGTCAGTACTACTAGGGTTAATAATCATTTAATCTGAGCGCTAACTATCTTAATTGAGCAATCATACTTTAAGAACATATGTATTTATGCCCAGAACAAAACTTTCTAAGAAATTTAAAACTAACCCCAGATATTAATGTTTTTTTTATTATTTAAAAACACTATTAGGAACGTCCAAATAACAGAAGTTGATGTAGGGTGTGTACCTACGAAAATATGTAGTGAAAAGCTTCAAACTAGTTTTTTATTTCAATTACTTTCAACAAAAAGAAATGCCTGCTCAACGACTTTAAAATTCAATAAGTATATTTTATAACTAATTAATCTAAATCAATAGGATTATGAGTTGGTTGGTAATTGCCGCTAAAGTTATTAGAGTCTTTAATTTTTTTATAAGACAAACACAAATCTTCCATGGTGATGGGTCTAATTGTATCTTTGTATTCCTCGTCGGAATCATTAGAAGCAGCAGAGGCAGACGTTGATGCAGCTCCCTAAAAAAAACATATCATGTCTAACAATCTTCTAAATGTGAAAATGTTCAGTAAGATCCTTTCCAAATATTTAATTCTATAAAATAGGAGAGGAGGAAGTAGGATTATATAAACATATCATACTCTGTTCAATGCCCTCAATTTTATAGAACTATCTGATACCCATCTTGCTTTACACCTTCACAAGAAAATTTACTCTCTTTTACTGAAATTTCATTATGAAGATCCTATCAATTTAGAAATTTATTAAAATCTCTCAACATAATAATATGAGTTATTACTTTTGAACTACTGAAAGTACATATTTTATTTTTTTATTTAAAAGCATTTTTAACCAAGAAAGACAAGAATGACGTAGATTCTTTCTAGAATGAAGGCTAGATTAAAAGAAAGAGAATATGCAATGTGTCGCTAAAAGAAACAAACGAATTTGTCTAGATAGAAAAATAAGAGGCCCATTTCAACTTTCTAACCCCCAGGGACAAAGCATGACGTACAAAAAGAAATGTTGCCTTGTGTTTTAGTCACCAATGAAAATTATAAAAGATATAAATAGGTATATAAACTTACCGTCAGAGTAGATCGTGATTGCTGTTTAATGTAATCTTTGACTCTATAAACAGATGCATTTCGACATAATTCTCGTAAATCAGATCCAGAAAATCCCTCCGTCATCAAAGCAATTTTATATGTATCAACGTCCTTGGAAGTGGGCTCGTTTCGAAGAATAAGTTTCAATATTCGGTCACGCTGTGTAATATCAGGTAAACCAATTCTAAATGTAGCAGGCATCCTTCGTTGTATAGCTTTGTCCAAATCTTGAGGGCGATTGGTTGCACCTAAACAATTTACATAAAACATTTCATAATGATAATATGAACAATGAGTTTATCTCCAGCTTAGAAAGAATTTTTACATACTCTTTACATTAGATACTTTCTCGTAATAAAGTCACAGACTTAGATCCAAATACTGAGTCTTAATTTTGCCATAAATGCCCAGCATTGTAAATGAAGGCACATCGCAGTAAACAGCTATATGCTTTGAAATAACTCTGCATAATATGGGTAGTAACATGACGATAATAAGCTTAATTTTGATTTATTTAGTTCTTTCAAATCAAACTGGGTATACCTTTGTTATATTCATTAAAACTATTTTCAATTATTATTTACTCTACAATACTGGGTAAAATGGAAGGAGGAATTAAAAAATTGGGTTAACATCACTGCAATGTGAAATAATCCATAAAACTAGTGTAAGCCCCTATCCCTACAGTCTGAGGTTGTTCCTCAACACTGATAATAAATTGTACTTGTTTTTTCTTTTTTGTATTTTATCAATCATGTTATCAGCTAATAATCAAATAGTATGATAAAATATGGAAACATACCCATTATGATGACAGTGCAATTGGGATCAGTGATCAAACCATCCCACAACGACATGAACTGGGCTTTCATCATTGCCGTGGCTTCGTGGTCATGTTGATTTCTCGATCGGAGGAAAGAATCAATCTCGTCTATAAAGATGATGCATGGTTGTAGCTTCACAGCCAAACTGAAGACAGCCGCTGTCAACTTCTGAGACTCCCCGTACCACTTGTCAGTGAGGATAGACAGATCCAAATTGATAAATCTTGTCCTGGCTTCTTTGGCTGTTGCTTTGGCTATCAATGTTTTACCAACACCTAAAATATATCAAATTCAAAATGTATTTCTATAACTTTGAATAAATAAAAAAAACGATACAAATCAATGAAGACAAAATATAAATGGTCTACAGGCAGAAATATGTTAATAGGTCTGCTCCAAACTGATTCAAAATAACGCAAGAGAAAAGTGTCAAAGAAAGAGTGATGCCAAAAAATGATTTATCTATGTACCTGGAGGTCCATGAAGCAGTACACCTTTGGGAGGTTGAGTGAGCAGGGAATCGGCAAAGAGATCTCTCTTTTGAATTGGTAGAATTAGAGTTTCTTGTAACTCCTCTATGATGTCATCTAATCCAGCAATATCACCCCAACACACCTAAAACAATAATGTTATTTTAAAACTTCTTCCTATCCTATCTATCAAACAGTAAAATGGTGTATACTACTTTAATTAATACGTACAAACTACCTACAAATTTTTGTAAAATTTGTTAAAGGATATTTAAAATACTGACTAATCTTACAATTTTAATAATTCTAGCATATATCAACGACAGACTGAAATTATTAGAAAACCTAACTAAGATCTTAAAATAATATGCCACATTCTTTTATGGTTTCACGTTTCAAGATAACCTCTTTACAATTTGATTTATTGACTGTCATTCCACGTTTTTCCTTTAGTTTCCACGTTCTTAATCCCGTAGTTGTTCAAATTAACATTGAAAATTGAGCTTTAATTTATTTGTGTAATTAATGCTGTTATTTATCATTCTAAGTCTTCGAAACAAAAATATGAATCTAGTTATATAAATATTACACAAATTAATAGCTTATTTTTAATGAAAAATCTGATGAATGATATGGTGCCCAAGTTAACTCTAATGATAAAATATTAGTAAGCTAAGCAATCATTTCGTTTCCAATATTTAACTAACATTCAATGTTCGGACAAAGTCATTAACAACTGTCTTTTGGCTTACAAGATAATTTGTGAAATTGTACATGAGTTTTCTTGAACATAAAAAAATTACAATAAAGTCAAACCTAATGTAAAATTCTGTGCTGGATACTAAGAATCTATATAATATTCACTGTATTTGAAAACAACCATTGATCCATTCATTTGTTATAACATTAAAACAAAAAAAATTACATTTATTTCTTCAGGGATGACTAAATGTGCAGCTATCATCATTTCATAGTCTGTCAACTGGTCTATTTGCACATTCCGATGTTTTCCGAGGCCAAGTCTGTAAATGTAGAAATACTACATAAGCATGATAAAAAAAATCAATTGAAGTTTTCCAACTACATATGATTATTTTGTATTATGTGAAAGTGACAATAATTGATACTTACTTGGCTAAACGTTCTTGTGCAGTGGTAATGGCTTTTTTCTTAGATTTGTTAGTAGGATCTATTTGATTTATTAACCATTTTAAAGAAAAGTAAGTTACAACTGTGGCGAATGATACCCTCACAACCATTTGTAATATTTCATTTCTAGTAATCGCACTTCCTTGACTCATTTTAAAGGGCTTATTATGTTGATAACTTGAATATTACACCAAATGATAGTGTAAATTAATTTCACAAATGCCAAGTCGATGAGAAAATCGTGATTTTCTTAAACAAAAAATAATTATATGAAACAATGCTTTTGACGTTAACAGGCACCTAAACAGTAATATAGACTTTTTCAAATCATGACATGAATCCAAAATATTTTTATGTGGTAACGAAACGCGAATCAAAAAATATTCGATCGTGTACACAACGCCGATTTGGCGATTTATTTTATGACAAGTGAGCCAAAGAAAATGTTGAATAACTAGGATTATGTACTTTGACTTGACTACTAATTTTCTGTGGTTGATGATGAAAGAAATACGCAATTTTACCGTTTTATCTATGGAATGAGCAAACCCCAAATCATTTTTTTGCGAATTTCGAATTTTCAAATGTAAAACATAGAAATACTAGTGCGAATCCACAATTTGTACTACTACCATATTACAACCAGTGGGTCGAAACCGTCATACAAAGCACTTTTTGTATGGATGGCGACAGTTTTTAGGTACCAACATTGAAAAACAAAAATAATATCATGAATTGCAAACTTGTTGTTTGGTTGCGACGCGACTGTTTGTTTATGTTTGAAAAACATCAAACTAAACTGAAATCTTAACGCCATTTTTTAGCAGTCTGTTGTGTTATTGTATTATTTTCGAAGAGAATACAAAACCTACGGATTGAGTATTGAGGTCATTTTATTGATATTCAAAGATAATCATAATGCGCAAAAGGTGTGTCATTTGTCATAAAAGTGATGAGAAAAATACCAATTGTGATGTTTATTTTTTTGACTTTGGTGATGATTTTTTTTATCACTTTTTTCAAAAATTTCAAATATTATGTATTAAAACTTTTGTCAAAAGTGTTATAAATATCTAGTAGGTGTATAGATACTCTTGTGTAAATTTTTGTAAAACTGCAATAAAGCTATCATTAAATTAAATACTTTTTTTTTTTAACCAATGACATGAGAAATTTAAAATTGCTTGGGTATATAAGTAGTCTGTGGGTATGACCATGACTGCCCGCTGTCAAGTACCAGAAAGGCAACATCACCATAATAAAAATTTTGTTTCAATGTTGGCTAAACAAACCTGTCAGTACTTTTTTTTCATCTATGGAGTTGCGTCTCTTATCCGTAAGGTATTATCGACGGCTTAATCCGCAGAAACGATAACTCCATAAAACCAAAATGTGCAGGAGGAACATAAAACGTTTTTATTAGCTTATTAATATAGCTACATTGATTTTTATAGTTTACTTTTAATACTTTTGTATTTAAAATCATTATTAAAAACAACAATTAGCACTAAATAAAGTATTTTTCAAAATATATTCAATAAAAGGAGTTATCACATTTGCAAATCACATTTTTATAAAATTTTTGTGGAGTTATCATTTTTGCAACATTAAGTTTATGTTTGGAAAGTAAACAACATTTACTTGTTGTGTGTTAAAACAAATAAGAATAGACATTTAAAAAGAAAGATAATAGGTAAAAATAGATAAAATATCCATTGTGATAACTACGAGGAATATTGTAGGTATTTACAGTAGAAAAACAGGTAAAACAATTTCTGAAACATTAGGTTAGAGTAATTTCTTACTTTTGCCATTAGGTAAGTATGTATTACTTGATCACGGTATTGAAATTTGCGCTTTTATAGTAGCAGATGTTGGTGTAAACTGACCAAACTGATTTTTCTTTCGAAAATTCTAGAACTAATCGAAAATACGATAAATCCTTGGTAGTAGATACAAAATTTATTCTATTTAGTATAATTGCTATATGAAGTTTTTTTTTCCTGAATAAGGTAGTTAGGTACTGCATACATACACTCAGTCCTATACGTCGACAACTGGGGATGGTATTCAGCGAGTTTTGAAAGTTTGGATGAGGAATGGGGAGAGGTAGCGTTAAGTACTCATTATGGTATAAAGTAGCGGTAAAAAAGTAACACCAAATTTACTTTTACGGCTGTTTTTTTATCATAGGGTTCACAAAGACGAGAAAGACCATCTTATACCATGTTCTGTTCCTTCGAGGCAAAGGTGAGGGCGTTGGATTTCGTGTTGCGGGAGATCATAAACATTGCCCAAGATCGAGTGCGATGGAGAGGTTTTGCTGCCTCCATAGGGAGGCTCAAACAAAACCAAACCCACTCAGGGGCATAGGCCCCTGAGTGGGTTTCTAAGGTTTCATCAATGAATACAATCTTACTATAATACTTTAGGTTTAGATACTGCATGTGTGAAATTCATTTAAAGCCACAAGTTTAGATAATTATTAAAAATTATATCGAAAGTATGACTCACTTATTATAAGAAACAACCAATATAAGTGGAATAATTATGTTTATTTATTAAAAAAAATGTATGTATGCATGTATATATGCTATGAAAAGTATAGAAAAATGAATTTATATCGGAGTGTTAATATTTTGTTGATGTTAAAATTTTAAATGACAAGAGTGCATGGAGAAGAATTGACTCCCGAAGTATGAGTTTTCACAAATTTTTGGAAGTAACTTGTATACACATCATAATGATAATATGTTAACCCTTTTTGTTCGTATTTAAATCCTGAAACCAATTTTTCACTATAAAAACAACATTTAACTCACGAACTTTGACAGAATTACATTGTACGTCAATTGTCACCATACAAATGGTGGGGATCCTATGGAGTTATCATTATTTCCAAATTTTCACATGTTTGAAAGGAGTTATCTTGTTTTTGTGTGGAGTATTGTGGCAGTTTTAAATGATATTTGGGAGTTATTGTTTGATATAGTGATGCATTATAAGTAATAGAACGTGTTGGAGCAAAAAAGTCGATTTCTCAAAAAGTGGAGTTATTTCGTTTGCGGATTAAGCCGTCGTTATATTCTCTTTGATTACAACTCCACCTATATAAGAAGGCCTTAGTGCTGGCGGCCATTTTTGGCCTCTCGCGTCACGGCTGCCTGCGTGTAGACAGATATCATAGCGTACAGGTAAGTACATACAGATATAGAAGAGTGAATGCTGGGCCTCACGCTGTGACGTAGCGCTAAGGCCTTCTTATATAGGTGGTGTTGACCATATTACTACATATTTATTATTTTCAACCATTAAACTGGTTTTCGAGAGCAACTACTCCCTTAGTCAGATCGAAAAAAATATTATTTGTCCGAACCCGAACCATCAACACCTTATTTTATAGATAGTGTTTTCCAAACGATCAAAATTGCTGGTCAGTGGAAGACGTCGGGGCTTATCAAGAACGAAGGTATCTGTCGAGAATATACCTAATATTTTATTATATATTTTTAATGATTTTTTTTAATCAAGGGATTTTTTGGACATGGTGTAGGAGGAGGTCAATGAAGCCGCGCAAGATCGATCTATAAATGGGGTCACAAAGGGAGATATTCACGATAATTTTTTTTTTTAATAATTAGTACAGAACATTACAAAGTCTGGAGACCAGAGACTGGCCGAAGGAGTGTGGGAAGACAGCCGATGAGGTGGAGCGACGACATCGTGCGTGCCGTTGGGACAGAGTGGATGGGGATGACAAGTGAATAGGCAAGTGAATGCTGGGCCTCACGATGTGACGTAGCGCTAAAGCCTTTGCTTTAAATCTAACCAATAACAGCAAACATATTATAATTCTTAACTATTTACAAATTTTTAATTATAAACAAATCCACATTTCAAGAGCCATTCCTTGACAAGTCTTTTTGTTGCACTTTTACTACCACATTTCTTAATAGATGTCGGCATCATATTAAACAATTTAGTTACATTATATTCCAAAGTTCTCTTACCGTATTTGTTATTATATTTTGGTACTATGTACATTGTACATATCCTTCATTTAATTTAAATCTAGTAGGTATTATTAGCGTGTCGCGGTCTTGTTTTATATTCATCCTTCAAAAACTGGTCAGTGGTCAAGGACAATCCTTCGCCAAAACAAGCCTTTAAAAGGGGCGGACCGCCCCGGGCGCCTCTTTAGAAAGGGCCAGTGGCGTACCGAGGGGGGGGGGGGGCGGACCGCCCCGGGCGCCTCCATTAGCAGGGCGGCAAAATATGCTCGCGCTATACTATACGTCCGGTTTTCGAAATAGGCATGTACCAAATTTACCAAATTAAATATAGATACCAAATTATAGAAATGACCTTTTTTTTTTCTTTAGGAAATGTCATGTTCCCAGATACCAAATTTTAGAAATGACCTTTTTTTTAGGAAAAGTGTAGTTTCCAGATACCAAATATTTAAGATGACCTTTTTTTTCTACTTTGTGTATCTGAAAACTACACTTTTCCTAAAAAAAAAAAAGGTCATTTTCAAAATTTGGTATCTGGAAACTACACTTTTCCTAAAAAAAAAAAGGTCATTTCCTAAATTTGTTATATGGTACTTTTGCTCCAGGGGGGGGGTCATGGCCCACGGTAATTATAATTATGCTAGCAAAATAAAGATTTTATTAATAAATATCACTGCCCTACTTCAGATTACATAGCCTAGGGGGGGGTCATGACCCCCGTGACCCCCCCCTGGATCCGCCGTTGATCGAGAAATATGAGAGGCGTTTCAGAAAAAATAAAATTACTAAAAAAACATGCTGATCTACTAAGCCAAACTATTTAATAAAAGCTCATTCTACCAGGTTTTGCTCATTATTATAAACCGTAAATTTTAGTTTCGTATATTATAAGGAATTGCGGAATCATTAAGTAAATGCGCTAAAAACGGGTGTTTTCGTGCAAAGCCCCCTTAAGTTAAAATATTTGACTCTTTCTAAGTTTAATATTTTCGAGAATAACCCTGCTGATCCTAGAAGGAATCTAATGCACTAAAAACATAATATTATAAGCGGGGGAAATTTCTAAAAATATCAATACATACCTACTTGCGTTTATTCGCCTACAGTGGAAACTAACAACGGAAGCTCCTTGATATCAGGCAACCTCATGGTGACTTACAGTCTTTCCCCTAGATGCGGGGGCAGTGGCGTAACTAGGGGGGGGCGGTCCGCCCCGGGCGGCACTTTTCAGGGGGCGGCAAAATGACCCAACAAATAAAAAAACTTGGTAAAAAACACAAAACTTAAATAGTATAGGTACGAGAATTTATTTCGTGCTCAGTCCATAGGTTGCAGGTCACACTTAGGAAAGTAACAGCTCATTTTTTTTACTAATACCTCCAAGTGATTCACTATCAATGTCGGCACTGTTTTCTTAATCGGCAGACATGACGTTTGGAAACATTTCATAAGGTACAAATCAGTGGCGGATCTAACGGTACGCGGACTAAGCGGCCGCGGGGGGCCCCGAGCTCGTGAGGGGGCCCGAAATAAAATGAGATAAAAAATCGGGACCCGAAATTAAAAGACAACAAAATTCGGGGCCCCGTGCTTGTGAAGGGAAAATAAATGAGAAAAAAATCACTAAAATTCTTAAAATTGATAAAATAAAGAGTTTTTTTCCTTTTAATCTGTCTCAGCGTAAGCTAGTACAAAAAAGTTCCTATTTTTTCCTCTTTTAGTAATTTCGGCTTAAGGTCTTAATTTTTTTTTACTATATTGTAGTGCTGTAAGTATCTATATACGTGAAGGGAAAACTTTGTGCCCCTTTTTACAAAAAATGAGCGGACGGAGGAGTATGAAATTTCGCACACTTAGTTTATATAGAGAAGGGGTGGCAAATGCTAATATTTTTTTAAAATCATACATAAAAATAGATTAAATCAATAAAAAAACTCTACGCACACTATTGTAATATATTATAGTTTAAATTAATTATGGTCGAATTTCGACCAATGAACTGGACCACTAGTTATAATAAATATGCAAACTTTTTTATTTTGTTTTTTTTTTTCAATTTATGTGGGGGGGGGGGGCGCCAAACTTTATTAGGTAGGTGGGGGGGGGGCGCCAAATGTAAATCCCGCCCCGGGCGGCGAAAACCCACGTTACGCCACTGTGCGGGGGGACGCTTTATTTCTTTAGCTCTTCGTGAAAACAAGATGGAAATAACTTCACACTTCACTGTTCTATTTAATTATTCTGTATAGTTTTATTTATGTACTTTGTTTTTAGGATTATAAATTAGTACTCCCTTCCTTTACAAAAGCATTTTGCTTTTATGCATGGAGGGCCAACATTGTATTTTGTGTTGATATTGTAGGTATATAAGGATACAATTATATACCTAATATTGTAATATCTCTATAAAGAGAATGAAGGTATTAAAATAAATAAATATGGAAGAAAGGGGCTATGGAAGGTGGACCTGGCACCTCTGTAGAGAATATGGAAGTGGATGCTACTCCTGGTACCCACCTCCACAAAGGAGAATTCTTGTGGAGGGCAGGATCTGGGAAGAGGCACTGACACTCTGCAAAAGACCTCTAGGGACAAGGCACAAATAAAAGGCACTGACACTCTGCAAAAGACCTCTAGGGACAAGGCGCAAATAAAAGGCACTGACACTCTGCAAAAGACCTCTAGGGACAAGGCCCAAATAAAAGGCACTGACACTCTGCAAAAGACCTCTAGGGACAAGGCCCAAATAAAAGGCACTGACACTCTGCAAAAGACCTCTAGGGACAAGGCCCAAATAAAAGGCACTGACACTCTGCAAAAGACCTCTAGGGACAAGGCGCAAATAAAAGGCACTGACACTCTGCAAAAGACCTCTAGGGACAAGATGTAAGGTGTTGAAAAAGAAAGAAGAGAGGTGGTCGTCGTCTCTTCTATTGGTCGTCTCCTTCTCCTCCACTAGTATTCATCTTCTTCATCCTTCTGCTTGTGGCTAGCTCTCGGCAGTATAGAGACAGGACTCTTGAGTCTCATATGGGAGAAAGGATTCATGAGAAGAATCAGAAGTCATCTGGTATTTTTAATTGAGAGTTTGTTTTATTCACTTTTTATCTTTTAAAAACAATTTACATTTATATTTTACAAATTGCGATGGTGTTAGCACAAAACACTTTCTTATTTAAATTTTATATTATAACATAAATAAATCTGTACATTCATTTTGTAATCTTAATTATCTTTGTGACTTTAAATTTATTATTATGGAAAATTATAAATTGGCGGGTCCTCGCGCTGGAGGCGCGGGGACCGCTAGTTTTATCGACTATCTTCCAAGTAGGCAAATTTGCAAGTGAGCGCAGAGAGGAAAGCTTGTAGCTAACCTACCTCGCCATCCCCTCCCCAGCGACAGCATACCTCAATGTTATTGGTTAAGGCGGCCGCCGCCATCTTTGATTAACTATAGCCACTTAGATGTATCTTTATTTTCTAGATGGTACTCTTAAATAACATGCATCCACGGCGTGGGCTCTGCATGATCCCGTACAAGGGTCAAAGAAATACTTGCGTGATAGGTGCATGATATGTGAATGATCAAATGGTACTTTCATAATGAGGTCACGCGTGATCTGTATTGGTACCTAACCCGGCAATGCACCTACCTACTAATACTCTGATGAAGATTATATGAATTTATTATTTTATTACAAATGAAAACTTTTCCCAAATTTTGACTCCTTACAAAGGCCCAAATAAAAGGCACTGACACTCTGCAAAAGACCTCTAGGGACAAGGCCCAAATAAAAGGCACTGACAATCTGCAAAAGACCTCTAGGGACAAGGCCCAAATAAAAGGCACTGACACTCTGCAAAAGACCTCTAGGGACAAGGCCCAAATAAAAGGCACTGACACTCTGCAAAAGACCTCTAGGGACAAGGCGCAAATAAAAGGCACTGACACTCTGCAAAAGACCTCTAGGGACAAGGCCCAAATAAAAGGCACTGACACTCTGCAAAAGACCTCTAGGGACAAGGCCCAAATAAAAGGCACTGACAATCTGCAAAAGACCTCTAGGGACAAGGCCCAAATAAAAGGCACTGACACTCTGCAAAAGACCTCTAGGGACAAGGCCCAAATAAAAGGCACTGACAATCTGCAAAAGACCTCTAGGGACAAGGCCCAAATAAAAGGCACTGACACTCTGCAAAAGACCTCTAGGGACAAGGCCCAAATAAAAGGCACTGACACTCTGCAAAAGACCTCTAGGGACAAGGCCCAAATAAAAGGCACTGACAATCTGCAAAAGACCTCTAGGGACAAGGCCCAAATAAAAGGCACTGACAATCTGCAAAAGACCTCTAGGGACAAGGCCCAAATAAAAGGCACTGGCACTCTGCAAAAGACCTCTAGGGACAAGGCCCAAATAAAAGGCACTGACAATCTGCAAAAGACCTCTAGGGACAAGGCCCAAATAAAAGGCACTGACAGTTTGTAGGTACAAATTGAAGGATGTCACAACTCATAAAAGACCTACTTTGATTGCATTAATACAAGAGACGTATATTTTTATAGTCCCTTGGCCTTCTCTAATAAAAGAAGCAATACCTAACTCTCAATTTCAAAAGGTGTGGCGTATAGTTAGGTATACCTAGTCTTTGTAGCAAAACCGGCTCATTAAAGTAAACGCGTCCAACATTTGGCCTTGGCTTTATTACCTAAGTGTGAGGGCGAAAGTCAAAATTGCAGATCACTGTCGTCATTTGATTCAAACGGGAAGCTTTTTAATGAATAGGTACATAAGTAGGTACTATAACTACTAATAAATGTTGAAATATTATCCGCCGCGAAAAAACAATTCCGTTTCAAATAAAGTTATTTAAGTAACAAAAATCGTAGTTATTTCTATAAATTTTGATCTATAATAATTATGGACCAAAATTTTATATACTTAGATACGTAAAAGACGTCCATCACGATTTTCCCGCAAAATAAGAATTTTTGTGCCTACATTTAATTATTTTCCATAGTGTCTAAACTTAAGTAGTTGGCGTCTTTAACTAATTCATTTAAAACATTGGTAAAATAATATAACAACAATAGTTGGTGATGGGTATGTACGTTCCTAATTTAATTGACTTCTGATATTTTTTTTCTTCTCATCTCGAAGCCTTATTTTTCATTTATGAAACATTCAAGATTAGCTACTGAAAATGATCAGGGACAGATTACCCTCTCAAGAGTTCAATACTAATTCTCAAATGCAGAACAATTTTAATTAAAATATATTGACCGACTAGAATTATTTTAAAGTTCCATAATACTTAATAAGTTTCGCTGAAATTATAAACTACATTTACAGTAGGTAAGTTGCTAATAAAGTTCAACCAGCGACAATCTCTATTTAATCCATTTTGAATGCTTCATTGACTATCACTAAGTACCAACTCTGCATAACATTTCCCATTCCCGCTACTTACTTCCGATGGCCGTACAACTCCTGCAGAGTTTTGACCTCCTGAACAATGTTTTCAAACGGACTCCCACTGATCTCCCACACCCAGCACGTCCAGGTCCCGAGCGACGTTGTCTTCTTCCAATGAGCTTACTGTCTAGAAGAATCTTTGTGTTTTTCTGTACCGGCTGGACCTGGCAATATGCCCGATCCATGCCAGTCTTCTAGATCTGATGTCACTGATGGTGATCAATGGTTGTCCTGTGAACGCGCGTATTTCCACATGGCTCCTCAGCCTCCAGGTGCCAGCCTTGACTAAACGAAAAGTGATTATTATTATATAGCACTCAAAATTAAGAGCCCTTCATGGGCCACCGTTCCTAGAATGGATTTTCTACTTTTGCCATCGTGCCATCCTTCACACGGTGCTATATACAGACATCTTTAGGGTCTGCTTTAGATAAAATCGTATTTTATAATAGAATTCATATTTTTAGAGAAAATGCGCTTAATTTACAAGAGTGTTGCCTCCAAAGGAAAAAACAATTGAAATCGACCAATCCTACGGTTTACCTATATTTTAAAATACGAATCTAATGTTCGATCTATCGGGTTACGACTAAAAAGTTTAGGTATTGTTTGGTGTATTTAATGTTGCTACGGACTATTATAATTATGTACATAATTGAATAGCAAAGTATCGTATCATTTGACGTGTGATCGTCGATTGCGTTGGTTGTCTGTGTTGCCTCGTTCCAAATAAAATGTAGTTCCGGGAGTGAAATATATTTTGTTTTTAATCTTTATACTGAATGTCATTATAAAAAAAGCAGACAAACTTTTGTGTAATTTTATTTTCGTGACACAATTATTACAAGTGCAAAGCTGGCAGTTTGACTAGTTTTATATACCTAGTTAGTTTGAATAGTGAACATAATAAACAACTATAGAAGAGACCGCAAAAAATATTAAATAGATACCTACTTACTTAACTGACAATAAAAACAGTATAATGACCAAGAAGACAAAAAGTGAATAGTATGCAATGTAAATTAGGAAATTTAAATGCTGTGTAAATACCTAATTGGTACTTAGTTACATACAAATTTTATTTTTTATTTAAAATTAAGTGTTTTTTTAAGTTATTTTCTGGAATTATCAAAATATAAAATTAAATACTTGACTAGTGTTAATTTTAAAAAAAATGTGAATAATTTATTGTATAAAGTATAAAACATGGATGAGGTTACGTCTGGGAACAAGCCTATCATAGAAGGATTGGTGAAGTTTAGAGACGGGAAAAAGGTAAGAAAACGAACAACCGGTGACGTAATAAGGTTTATTGATATTGACCTTTGTGTGTGCAAAAACTAACGGCCTTTCATCTTTTTAGTGGAAATCCAGATGGTGCACTTTGAAGAAATTATCTCCGGTGGCAGGTAAACACCTTTATCGGCCTTTACTTATCAAACAATTCCAATAAATCGAGAAATAACTATCATTTATTGTTGTTGAAAGAGATAACCTGCCCGTTTCTCAATCCGGTAGATTTCAATAAACTACCTACTTGTGTTGTCTTGTTCGGCCAGTGTGTGACGTACATGCTAATGTTAGTAATGTTCTCGGTTCAGTGCGGAGTGTGAGCAAGAGTAAAATATTTCACATTTTAAACTCGATGTCAGTCGTGTTTCGTGTTTACTCATTCTCGACAACTGTTACCCGATTGCATTTTCATGTAATCATACTTCAAATCTGTAAACCTAATAAGTAGGCACCCACATACTTTAAATACACCTCCTATTCGTGTAGTTTCTCATGTCCTAGGCGCGCATCGAATAATGTAGGTACACTACACTGCCGTTTAAAGAAGAAGAAGAAAAATAAATGCCCTTTTTACGTTGTGCATTGAATAAAAACTATCAACAACGCGTTAGTATGTCATTGGCAAAAGAAAAACGATTTCATAAAAGGTATTATTTTCCTTTCAGCGCGTACAATTATTATTATTTATACGCCAGTTAAGCGTTATAGTGCCTATGTAGACATGAAAAAAAAACCTATTTTTATATTCGCAGATAGATTATAAAAGAATTCAGAAGTGGCTGATAATCTGGTGGTTACAACTGTTTCGTATTGCAGGTCGTGGGTTCGATTCCAGGTACCGACCATCTTCCTCTTACACTCACTGAGAGAAAAGTAAGGGGGAAAAGCTCGTATTTCTTGAGTTTTTTCTCGTAAGAACTGTTTTTTTTGACTCAGAGTGAAGCATTGGTTTTTTCAATGCCCCGTCATTGAATTTTCATACGAGGTATTTTCCCGTACGGTTTACTGGAAATTAGCACGTATTGGAGAGGAATTGATCTATGCAATATCATTGAATTTTTAAATGATAGTTCATTGGAAAAAGCAATGCCGTCATTGATATATCTAAGTAAGAGACTTTATATTTTCTATTATCGTACGGGAAAAAATCAATGCCGTACGTGGTATAAACCGTTACATCATTGATATATCTAAGTAAGGGCCTGTATATTTTCTAGTAGCGTACGAGGAAATACCAATGCCGTGCTTGGTACAACCCATTACTTCATTGATATACCTAAGGAAGAGCCTTTTTATTTTCTAGTACATTAAGAGGAAAAATCAATGCTGTAATTGATTCAACCAGGTAGCAACCCCTTTCTTACCTTTTACATCATTGCTATCTAAGCTCTCAATACCTACCTAGATCTAAAAATTCCACACATCCAGGTGATTGAGTTTGTCTTCTTCGTACTTGATACGTTTTCTCCCAGTTGATCAAAGCAAGACACTATTGAGGTATTGATGACTTGATGAAATTTTTGCGTCTCCCTAGATTACATTCGGCTCGTTTTGTGGAGTTCATCTAAATTATAAACTGATGAGTTGGTGACGCATAGTTCAGCATAAACTCGCCAAACAGCTGGGAGAATACACCGTCTTCTCAGGCTATCCCTCAGTTGTCTCCCGTATGGATCACACATGTTTACCTAACATCTACATTGTGTTATTTCGAAACATGATCAAACGAATTGTACGAATAAACAATTATCGATGAAAATGCGGAAGTTTTTTTGGAATATTCTTCTTTATTAAGACATCACTTATAAAAGAAAAAGAAGAAGAATTTCCCAAAAAAAAATCACAATTTCATAGATATTTTATTTTTTCTTTTATATTTATTTTTTTATCTTAAACGGCACTTAATTTTTTTATGTCCACACTTGATCTACGAGTTTTATGAACAAAAAAATATAGCAATAAATTGAGAATAGGTATTGAAAAAAAAATCATATTTCTTATTAAGTAAAATCACTTGATCTCAATTGAAGGTCTTTAAAATAAAATAGAAAAAAAATAATTATTTCCCAAATAATAATTTCCAAATTCATTAAAAAAATCCGTTAAGTATACCTACTTCTTTATAAGAAAATAGGTTGTTAACCTGAAGAGAAAATAAATATGAACACGGAGTTTTAATTAAGGTATCTCTTTCAATTTAAATTACCAATTGCAATTTCAACGTAAAATGTTTGTCTTTTGTTCGTACAATTCGTTTGATCAATAATTATCCAGATAACACATTGTATAGAGAAATATAACTAGGTACATAATTTCTAAAATGATTTTAGTATAAACTATAACTTTTATAAAGTACTCGTAATGAGTTAACAAGTCTTGCATCTACGAGCTCAATCAAACTAATGGTAGATCTAAGAGGTAGGTCGATTGCGTCTGGTAAAAAATATAATCTACTTCATCTGGATATTACGTACGTACTTGCGAAAACCCCGTACGAACTTGGTTTTAACAGGTGCTGTACGGGAGAAAGTCAAGGCCCTGGATTTTTTCACGTTGTCCTTGCGAAATTCTCGTATTTACTTGTTTCTGTCGAAATTAATTATTGTCATTGGATTTTTCAAGTTTACTAGCTATTTTCCATTACCTACCAGCTCTTACCTATTATCCTATTATTTGTAATGGCTTTACTCAAAACCAAAGAAATAATGGATTTTACAACAGAAACTTGCATAGGTTTTTGAAATTGTACGGATGTCCAGGAAAAACTCCATACTCCGTCATTGAAAATACCAATGATGTTGCGTTTTCATATAAACCATCTCCGTAATAGAAAAAACAATTCCCGTACAGGATATTTTAAATTATTATAAATTGAATCATTGTTTTACTCCAGTTGCATTGGTTTAATTAATGACATACAGCATTTACATTATTTCTATTCTTACTGGAAGAAACGTAAAACAAGTAAACTTGTTTCTATCTATGAATTACTTGAATAATTCCCTGATCCGAGAATTTCGGAAATTCAATTCTTGGGAATGGAAATAAGCAGATAAGGTGAATTGATTATTTCAATGATAATGTTTTTTTTCATAAAAGTTTATGCTTTTTTCTTGTATTCTGCGGTTGTTATAAAACCATTTACTGTACGTGCCCTCACCATGACGAAATTTCTCTCAGTGCTTCACAAGCTTTAGGTAGCTTACTGAGAAAGAGTCAAAGTGTGTATTTGTGTTCACTTTGAGTGAGCATGCACAGATTCTTTTATAAAAAAGCCAACGTCAGTTATTTACTCGTCTAGGCACATTTCAAATGACAAATTCTCATCAGGTCGAAACGATATATATATAATATAGTATAAGGTATTCATTTGAAATCTTTACCTGATGAGGTTGCAGTCTTATCTGAAATTGGACAAGAACGGTTGAATAACGAAAAATACCACTATGTTTTAGGTTTCTTCTGTCATAGCTGTAATAAACAAAACGTAACGAATTTTGTCATTCGAACAAGGTGCATAACGTATTGTAGTTCCTCCTCAAACATACCTATAGGTATTATGAAATTTTACTTCCAGAATACAACAACCAATGATTCTAACAATTTACTGATGTTCGATTTTATGGTATCAACAAAACACTACCTACGGGCCTAAAATCGTCTTCAACTGTTATTTCAAATGCTGGCTCAGTGTGATCACTTTACGTTAACAACGTTTGCCACTAGGCGGCAATGTTCAACATGACATCCAAAAATCCCATTCCCCTAGCTGGATTCAAACCTGCGATCGTAATCGTGCTTTGCAGAGCCGCTAGCCACTGGATCATCGTCGTACGATACGTGTAGGTATATAACAAAACAACTAGATATATTTAAATAATAAGTAAATAAGATATAGAGCCATATGTTGGAAATTTTTGAGAACAGCTAGAGCAACCAAATTTATAGAATGCGACTGCTATATCATTGCATTTGAATAGGTATATTCATTTTGTTGATGTCTCATCTTTATTGCCTTTTGGCTTGATTGGTACGCAACGTTCTAAGTCGTATATCTAGATTCTTTGTGTTCATTTTTCAATACATACTAGACTAGCTAGTTACCCGTGGCTTCGCTCACGTGTTACTGTATTTGCTTTCTCTTCGTAAACAATGCAGAATTAATTATATTCGCATCAAAATTAATAATAATAAGAAACATCATCAACATTTCTTTTTTTAAATATATATTCTAAAATTTTCATTAAATTACTATATTTTTATTTATATTTGTCGTTATTAATCTGTATTTAAAAAATATGTGCTTCTTATACAAATAGAATCAGTCCGCGAACTTAAAAATTTCGCTAACTTGACTGACATTGTTCTATGAGAATCCCAAAAAATAACTCGAATAACTTTTATTCCATCAAATGACGTTATTTGAAATCAATTTTTATATTGCTGGATATGAATAAAAAAATATTCAGGTCTCGAAAAACAATGAAATTAGTGATCTTTAAAACACTTATTTCTATCTGCTTTGGGCATTTTTTTAGCTACAGACGTTTTTTTTAACATTTCAATTTATATCTTTCACGTTGATTTGTTGTTATTTGTCTGGTCGTAGGTTCGAAATTTAGTTCATAAATATCTTATCCTGAGCAAACACGACATAAAAAGAATTTAAACGATATCGGTCCAGCCGTTCAGGTCGAAATAAATAACGTTAAACGTGAAAACTGTTAACGTTCCGAACGTTAACGTTTACCAAATTGAAAATGGTTTCCAAACAAAAAAAAATGCGTTTCGTCTTCAATATAATAGCAGCGTCGTAATACTTCCAAAGATTTTGAGGTAACGTTTAACGTTAATTTTGAATAACTGACAGAATTATTTTTTTGACTCGGAATTTGGAACAGCATTGTTTAACGCACGTTGAACAACAGTTTTTACGTTATCTCTATGGAAATTGTTAACGTTGGAGCTGTCGTTAATATTTCGACTTGGCCTCCAGGCGTGATGCGATGACCACGTAAAGTAGGTCTCCATTTTTATAATAACGTAATATTCTCCCTTTTAAGCCCCCCCCGCTCACCGCAAGCCAGCCCGGAGGAAACTAAACCGCAGCAAACCCGATCAGCACAAAGCCAAACCCTAGCCCGATTCATCGCCCGATCGAAATTTAGTTCATAAATATCTTATCCTGAGCAAACACGACATAAAAAGAATTTAAACGATATCGGTCCAGCCGTTCAGGTCGAAATAAATAACGTTAAACGTGAAAACTGTTAACGTTCCGAACGTTAACGTTTACCAAATTATTATTATTATCATTTCTGGGCAGGCAGCTGAAGCTGATGCGCCCAGTCTCCATCAATTACACCACACTCTGTCAAGTCCATTCTTGAAGCCATTAACACTATCGGCAATGACCAGACACTGTGGCAGTACATTCCAATCGTTCACAATTCTGTTGCTCAGGAAATTCTTCCTGGGATTCAACTTGAATCTTCCTCCATCCAATTTTAAGGTGTGTCCCCTCAAGTGTGTGTTACCGTTCAGACAAAACATTCCGCGAAGCTCTGGGCAGTCATAGTAATCATTCAGGATCTTAAAAGTTTCTATCAGATCCCCCCTTTTCCTTCTATCAGCCAAGGATGTTAAATTTAATGTCTCCAGTCTTTCCTCATAAGATAGATTTCTCAGGCCCGTACCCAACTTGGTAAATCTCCTCTGCACTTTTTCCACCAGTAGGATATCTTTCTCAAAGTACGGATTCCAAATCTGAAATCCGTACTCAAGGACTGGTCTCAGGTATGTCTTATGTATTTTAGCAAGTAGAGCAGGGGACAAGCAGCTGAAGTTTTTCCTAATGAGGTACATCAAACTGTTAGCTTTTTTGGTCATTGTCAACAAGTGTGGCTCCCATTTTAGATCGTGGGACACTATAATTCCCAGGTCTCTCTGCTCCCGAACCGGCTTGAGATGGATGCCGTCAAGGATATATGTAATCCTGGGGTTAGCCTTGCCCATGTGTAGCACCGTGCACTTATCAACATTAAGAGGGAGCAACCACTTTTTGGTCCAAGCTGATACAGCATCAAGATCCCTTTGGATCCGAACAGATTCTGCAAGAGGGTTTCCAAACAACTTGGTGTCATCAGCAAACAGCTGTACAGAACTCTCAATATTTGATGGCAGATCCGAGATGTACAAAACGAAAAGAACTGGGCCCAGCACTGAACCCTGCGGGACAGAACTCAGCACTTGCCTCTCACTCGATAGTTCTCCACCCACTCTCACCCGGAAGGTTCTGTCATTAAGAAAACCACTGATCCACTGGAGTAGTTTACCTCTTATTCCCAGGTGATGTAGTTTGTGAACCATTCTTCTCAATGGGACGGAGTCAAAAGCTTTTTGAAAGTCAAGATAAATCACGTCGACAGGTTCGCTGTTATCAAGCCTCCTACTCCAGCTGTCAAGACACAAAAGCAGGTTTGTTACCACAGAACGGCCAGGCATGAAACCATGCTGTTCAGGACCAACGATGCCTCTCCCTTTGATAAAGTCACGGATTCGCTGGACAACAATTCTCTCCATGCATTTGCACAGTATACAAGTCAGGCTGATTGGTCGATAGTTGTTCGGGTCCAGGCGATTGCCCTTCTTGTAGATGGGAGTCACTGTGGCTCTTTTCCAATCTAATGGTAGTTCACCGGTGTCAAACGATTTCTGCATAAGCTGTGATACTGGTTTGCTTAGAACTGAAGCACATCTCTTAATAATAATTGAGGGAATGTTGTCAGGTCCCATGGACGAGTGCTCATCAACACTGCTAAGTGCCTTGAACACCATCTCCTGTGTAAAATCAATGTCACTGATAGAGTCCACAACTCTTCCGACACCGGTAACCTCAGGCAAGACATCAGTAGGAGGCTCCCTAGTGAATACTCCCTCAAATTGGTCAGCAAATATGTTGGCAATCTCACAGCTATCCGAAACATTCTCACCTCTACTATTCTTGACCGCCAGTGGAATGGTGACATTAGCAGAAATCTGCTTACCAATGTAGCTGTAGAAAGTTTTGTGGCCACTGTTTATTATGTTCTCCTCATAAGTCTTCCTGCACTCCCTCATAAGAGCCGTCAGTCTGTTGTTTTGGTTCATGTAAGCTCTGTAATCAGTCTCACACTTGGACCTCCTATACTTATCCCAAAGCCCTCTCTTATCCCTGATCAAATTTATTATGTCACCATTGATCCAAGGCTTCCTGTAATTGATGGAATATCCCTTTCCAGCAACAGGGGTGAATTTATGTGTCGTGTTCAGTAGCCCATCCCTCAGTGTATTCCACTGAATTTCTAAGTTGCTCTGAGAGAGATCACAAATGCAATCGAGGCCACATTCAGAGAGAGCATTGATCACCGAGGAGAAATCAGTTCGGTAGTAATTATACCTTTGTGCCACATGCTCGGTTGCTTTCCTAGAAAAAGTTAAGCACGTTTGTAACAAGGCAATAAGCACCACATGGTCACTTTTTCCAATACAGGGTTGGTATTGGATTTCGCTCACTAAGTTTTCTTCATTAGTCAGTATCAAGTCTAAAAGGGAAGGCGTCTGCCCTTGTCTGTGTCGAGTAGGCTGATCAATCAATTGGTGGAGACCACATGCTGTATACATATCAATAAACAGGTCCTCCGCAGTGTTAGATCCATCCAGCCTATTCAGAGGCCATGATAGACCCGGTAAGTTGAAATCTCCAAGGACAACAGTCGGAAGGGCAGAATCAGTCATGCTCCTGATACTCTCGTACAATGCCACATCATCAGTTGCAGAAGACAAAGGTGGTCGGTATATCGCACCAACAACAAATGTAAAGTTGGATATCTTGACATTCAGCCAAACAGCCTCAGAATGTCCAAAGTTGTTGCACAGACAATTTGTAGCCACCACATCAACCTCACAGAACCTCCTAGCAACGTAAACCATCACCCCTCCCCCACGCTTGTCCCTCCTATCACATCTAAATACATTATAACCCTCGATATGAATCAAAGAATCAGGAATGTCATTCTTCAGCCAAGTTTCACTAATCACTACAAGAAGTGGTTTGTATTTATCCACCTCCAAAAGCAGAAAATCAAACTTAGCCAATACGGAAGCCAGGTTTGTATACATAATTTTCATAGTAACGAATTGGTCAGATGTTAGTTTTTTGGTTGCTTAACAATCCTGGGGCACCCTTTAATGTACTTAATTGTCAGGTTCGTTTCACCACTGTCCAGTCGGCCCTTCAGGTCAGTCCTCAATTCATCAAGGTGCTTTCTTTGGCCAGGAGTTAAGTCACTCTGTACTTTACCCGGTCTAGGAAGCTTCCGCTTGTTCTTCAAGACCTGCAAGGCCAATTCACGCGACCCGAAAACAACCCTCAGTGGTCTAACATTGTCATTCTCGGATCTCACTTTCCCAATTCGAAAGACCTTGAAATCCTTGGTACAGCCTTCTGCAAGACTCCCGATTAATTTCTCAGTCTCCATCCTGTCATGTTGGATCCTTTCAGCTACGTCGACACTGTTAGATTCTGGAACACTATAAATAATCACGTTCTTGGAACGACGCTCTCTTTCGGCCATCTCCTCGAAGACATCCAGTCCTCCAGTAGGTCGTGGGCTAGATTTAAGTTCTTCAATATCGCGCTGGAGTTCTGTGATCTTTTTGATCAATAGGGGTACCTCAGAGAGACCCTTTTGGCAGTCCTGGCAAAAGAACCTCAAAATCCTAGTTGAAAGCTGCAAGCACTTAATCTCCGTTGCTGTTAATTTGATACATTTGGCACACGTGTCCACCTGGCAACTGTCGCACTTGAAGCCAATGCCATGAGTTGGATCCTCACTGCACTGGAAGGACATTATTGTGATTCTCAAACACTTAGTAGAAAACAATACTCAGTAGAAAAACACCACTCAACAACAACCCATACAACAGAAACCAAAAAAAAAAACACAACACGGAGCCCAGAACATCAGAAACCTCCCACAAACACAGAACAAGCACTGCCGAACAATTCACGCCAATTTTCAATTCAGTTGGATAGATATATTCTATTAAATTCACTCAATGAAGAAGGAAAACAAAATTATAACAGTTGACTTGACAATAGTATTGTCACCAATCAATCAAATTGAAAATGGTTTCCAAACAAAAAAAAATGCTTTTCGTCTTCAATATAATAGCAGCGTCGTAATACTTCCAAAGATTTTGAGGTAACGTTTAACGTTAATTTTGAATAACTGACAGAATTATTTTTTTGACTCGGAATTTGGAACAGCATTGTTTAACGCACGTTGAACAACAGTTTTTACGTTATCTCTATGGAAATTGTTAACGTTGGAGCTGTCGTTAATATTTCGACTTGGCCTCCAGGCGTGATGCGATGACCACGTAAAGTAGGTCTCCATTTTTATAATAACGTAATATTCTCCCTTTTAAGCCCCCCCGCTCACCGCAAGCCAGCCCGGAGGAAACTAAACCGCAGCAAACCCGATCCGCACAAAGCCAAACCCTAGCCCGATTGCCAAAAAGCCAGCCGCACACAAATCAAGCCCGTGGCGGTTCCCCCCAAACCACCCCATAATACGGGAGGCCTTGGACCCACTCAGGAGAATAGGTTAGGCATAAAGAACTCTCCATTGCGCTCGAAGTCGTCCGAGGCTCATTGTGCCTTTTCTAACCGGTTGAGTTTTAAGGAAGTGAGGTGGTCAACCTCAGTATTCTAATGGTATAAGTAATTGGCGTTCGACTATAAACGAATTTTCGACAATGTAGAGTAGGAAGAAAATTAACTGTCCACTGTTTATATTTTTTATTAGATGAAACGGATATCAGCAACTATCCGATATCCGGTCTGTCCGGCGGCGTAAATAATATCCTGCCGGATACCGAATAGTAAAAAGAGACATGTTTGGATAACTCATTGATTTGTTTATTAAAGTAGCACTTAAGAAATACACCTTATAATCACAAAATAAATTCTACAACTTAGAAAATTGATTATCAAGCATAAGGTAAATTATGGAGAGTAATTCTATATAATATTTCGTTATATAGACTATTAGACTATATAGAGGAAAACAGCAGCTTTGCTGGTCTTCGTAAGTAAGGGAAGTTTAATAAAACAACGTTTCGTCATATATCATCCTGGCTGAAGATGCAGATAGTTTCCGCGATTTTTGGAACAATAACGTTCCGGCAACGGAGTCAGTCCAATTTGTTTATACCGCCTACGTAAGCATAATTCATGCGTTGTACCCATGGTAATTTACGCACTGGCCGGGCTCTAGTAAGGACTTTTTTAGCATTCTACGAATTTTATAAATTTTTGAAAATAAAAACACCGATATTTTAAGGGGAGCGCTTTTCTTCCTCCCGCAAGGGTTCCGAAGATAAAGAAGATCTTCTCATACCGAGAGGGCCTTCCTCGTGTTCTGCTCCTTCGAAGCAGAGCTGAGGGATCTGGAAATGGTGTGTGAGGAGGTCATAATATCCGGCTAACTGCTATCCCTTTCGTCTCTATTTTTTATACGTTCCAGTGGACAGTTAATTTTTTCGCACTATACAGTGACGAAATGATATGGTCATTGACTTGCCAGTGTTTTCAAAACAATTATTTACGATCTATCCTAAAATGATGTGAGGATTTTGTAGATAATTTTAAAATTTAATATTTTGCACTTTTACTACATTTGATATAAAATAATTTACCTATTGACTTCATAATACTATTTACCTTTTTTCAACATAATATTATATCAACTTGCTATTCATGGTTTACGCAATAAATTCAAAGCAAGATTACTCACATAGTTTTTTTTTTGCTAGTGTTTTTATGAAATGGCTTCAAATATTTTGACAGATCAAGACATAAATAATTGCAATACAATCCAGATTCTTTTCGTGAACTTACCGTAAATTATTTTAGTAGAGATAATAAATTACTAAAATAGGTAGGTACCTACATAATGATTTTAATGTCGATCGTAAAAAAAAACAATTCAGAATCGCTGTACAGGATGCATGGTACGAAAAATATATTGAAGTAGGTAGGTACGTAAAGTGTTTGTCTGAATTCACGGAAAGTGTATTATTTATCTCTTATATAAAAATGGAACGCTAATTTGCGCGGTCATCGTATGGGTAAGAACACGTTGAAAGCCGATTACGATCCGCGCCGACCAGCTCAAAGATTGTTGTCTATGGTTTCCATGCATTTAAATGGGCATCTCGGGAAGCGGGTTCCTGCTTTTTCTGTGGGTTTCCCCATTCAAATGCATAGTAACATTCTTTGCGCCGGTTGGCGCTAGTCAGAATCGGCATTCTACGTGTTTCTTACCCTATGAGAACAGCTGAACTTATATCGCCCATTTTTTTGTCGTGTTTGCTTTTGTCTGAAGGGTCTTATGAAAGAAAAAAGTTGCACGGAATAAAAATAAAACTTCCATATTATTATTAGATTTTTTCTAATTTTGAAATTAAATCAGGCGTTTGACAAGAATCAGTTGTTTGATGAATGGTACGATTCACGGAATGCTTATAGTAAATAATATAATGATATGTTTTATAACAGATGCAGCGGTTACAGTAGTTAAAAAGGTAATAATGAATTGTATCATTATACTAATTCAAATTCAATAATATAAGGACCACGTCGTCGTCTGTGTTAAATAACTTTAAACTGAAATCAACTTAAAGTTATACATAAAATCTCGAACATATTATTTATATTCCAAGGCGGGACGAAGTTTGACGGGTCGGCTAGTTCAAAACTATATTATTATTATTATAGATTACGCAATAGTTTCGTCACGTGTATTGGAGAAAGTAGGTTGGGTTGGGTATACCTACCTACGTATATATTCATACACGCTGCACCGGACCAGCTCGCGGTGTATGTATGTTTATTGTATGAAACGATGTCGTCAATAAATTAAATTTTTACAAAAATTGATAAGAAAAGTTTGAGATGTACTGCTATGATGTATATATTTTTTATAGAAAAATAAATTATCTAGTTGTAGCGTTTCGGCGTTTTTCGATATTTTTATAAAATTCTGAAATATAGGCACTTAAACTCGTAAATTTGTCATGAAAAAAATATTTTTCTTTATAAAAAAAGTTTGAGAAATCCTGGAACTTCTTCATTAAATTATATTTTAGATATTGTATTTTTCTATATACATACACAATTTTAGGGTTCTAGATTTTATGGTTTTCGAGATATATGGAAAAATTAAATAAAAATTCAAAGGTTGATAACCCCTGACTGAAAAAAAAATTCAAAATTCTGAGTATACAAATTTTGTATGCTTAAAGTATTCAATAGTTTCTGAAATTTTAGGATCTGTGTATCAAGCGAATCAAAAGTTATAAAGAGGGGACGGATACACACACATACACGTTGGAAAAGTGCCCCTCACCCCCTACCCTCTAATTAATGATATCTTTTGAAAACGAAATAGTATAATTTGACTCTTTCTGAAGAAATCATTTTTTTGAAATTTCGATAAAACCAGTTTTAAACTTTTTAGGAGGCACTTAAAAATCATCCCTTTTTATATGTGCCCTTTTTCGTCCCTTTTAGTTAAATTTTGGAAAAATTGCCAAATACGCTAACACTAATTTCTATAGAAGAATTCATATGCCAAATCTCAAGTTCGTACCATGTCTAGTTTCCGAGATATTCGCATACTTTGAAAAACATTCAACCCTTATTTTCACCCCCTTAGGGGTGGAATTTCCAAAAATCCTTTCTTAGTGGAAGGTTTTGTATTGAGACCTACCTGATTTCCAAATTTCACTTCTCTACGATTAGCCGTTTGGGCTGTGCGTTGATGAGTCAGTCAGGCACTTTCCTTTATTATTATAGATTTTAATAAGTGTTTTTACTAAACATGCATATTCTGGAATGTATATATAAGGTATCTGAACGTTTCATTCGTATTCAGGAAGCTGAAGTTTCTATTAACCACGGAATATATATTACAGGTTTCTCGGTTGCTTTCCGAGATGATCCGTCTTAGATTATAGTTTAAAGAAGTCATACCTATATTTATGTAGTTTTTATCAAATTTTGTTCGGTGGTTAAGACCTTCCTTTGCCCTACTGAACTATAGGAGTCCCTTAATCGAATTCAATCTAAGTTAGAATATTTTTTTCTCATTTCACGACTTGTCAAAATCAATCAACTCGAAAAACACCGACCTCGGTAGCCTAGTGGCATATTCGCCGACCTCTGATCAAGAGGTCCCAGTTTCAAATCCCGGTCGAGTATAAGAATATTATGTCTTTTTCCCTTGAAATTTATCTTACATACTTAATCCACGTTGGCTCCATAAGTAGAGCATGCTCCACAAAGCCTCGCCAAGCATTCTATGGAGGCGTTCTTTAATCACGTGAGCCCAAAAGGGGGAGGGGGGGGGGTCTAGCGAGAAAATTACGTGCATTTATTTTTTTCTGATGAATTAAAAAAAAACACTGTTGCACTTTTAGAAATTTGAAAAATTGACGAAATTTAAAATCATAAGTTTCTTAATTCTATGTACTAAAAAAGTACACGTGATTTTCGGGGAGAAGGGGGGGGGTATTCTAAAACATCACAGGGGGGAGGGGGGGGTCTAAAAAGTTGTCAAAAAACATCACGTGATTAATGGACGTCCCCTATCCTGGGCTAGATCCAGGGCGTAATTCCAATTTAAGCCGATATCACGAAGGTCTTAATCCTAAGCTCTCTTGATGGCAAGCCTTGGTCTTCCGCTGAAATTTATCTACTTGGGGCTAATTGCACGGGTCGTTGACTAATGGTAAACCCAACCCCTACCTTGGTCACGGCCCTGCCCGGGAAATGTTCATGTTAAACATGGTATTATAGATAAAGAGAGGTTAAAGGAAAATTTCTGGCGCCTTAAAATCAGTGAGCAACGACGTTAATACTCTCACAGCCATCTCAGTTATTTGATTCCGTGACCCAAGACGACGATTAGAACAGAATCACAGTTGTTTTCAATAACAAAAATTATTATATATTTTTTTTTATTATAGGTTATACAGTGGAACCTCTCATAAGGAGCATAATCCGTTAAATACCAAACAATTATTTCCCATACCAATCAATGTAAAAAACGATATTGCGTTCCACTTTTTTTTTCAATATTTTTTAGTAACGTTTATTCAAATTAAACTACTTATAAATTGTTAAGGTATAGATACAAATTTGAATACAATTTAGATTTGGTAAAAAAAGATAATAAAAATAAATGTGCCCACTGCCCAGATTCATTTAACAAAAATTAATCCTTTTTAACTATAGAAAGCTGTTTAGAAATTTTGTTTCAGCCGACGCTTTCATATACTAGGTACCTATGCGAAAATGTCAAACAATTTTTTCACCTGGTGAACTTTCCAATAAGTGCATAGCTGTCTTCTTGGGGAACATTTTTTCAAAGATAACTAGGGCATACCTAAGTACATTGCAGATAAAAAATTTCGAGCGCTGTCTGAATTTAAATTTGGAAAAATGGGTGAGAGGAACCAGCACAAAATACGTAGGTACTAGCGCACCGTTTTCATGTGAAATGGCGCTCGTTAAGGGAGAAAATTTTTAATATTTTTTTTTCTAGTTATACGCATTACGTCTTCGTTTCGAGAGGTTCCACTGTATTATATTCAATAAAATAAAACGTCCCACTATGCATATGTTATCTCGGTATTTCCCATTCTGCTGGATGACCCATGATTTAATATGCGACATGAGTTATTGAAGTGGTTGGTAGCCTCTGACGGTTACGACGCCGGCTTTCGCACTGTGGGTTCGAGCTTTAAGTAGCTTACTGTGAAAGAGTCCAAGAGTGTTTTATGTGTTCACTTTGAGTGAACACAGATTCATTTTTGTAAAAAAAAATATACCTATATAGGGGATCTTGT
This sequence comes from Mystacides longicornis, assembly GCA_963576905.1. Classification (NCBI taxonomy): domain Eukaryota; kingdom Metazoa; phylum Arthropoda; class Insecta; order Trichoptera; family Leptoceridae; genus Mystacides; species Mystacides longicornis. The sequence goes on along the minus strand of OY756423.1, from coordinate 14,699,709 downwards.
ATACATACATAGAACTCATGCTTTAATACACGTGATATTCTCACTCAATTCCTGTCATTTCCGTGTTTTTCAACCCCTGCTCCCTTTTTAAAGCTGAAAGAATGTGAGCACTAAGTTTAGATCATTTAATAGGACCGAGACCATCAGAATGAGAGAAACAGTAATTACGACGATCTTAAGATCCCTCATCATCAGAGTATTGCAGGAATTTGGAAATTTAAAAGATCCATTTTTTTAAAGTTAAGATCAGTTCAATGATATTTAAAACTAGTTTAGTAACATTATTATTTATGTACCTAATTCTAACAGAAAGATTAAACCTCTTATTTGCGTCAGTATAATATGATATGTATACCTAAGCATCGCGACCTTGTGCAAACTATACTTTATGTGTGTTATGTCATCATCACTCTTCAGAAATGTGGTCTATATAGTATACTATATAGTATACTATATCGGTTTTATCGCTGGCGTCTTTGTGAATATTTCATAAGAATCCTAAACGTTTCCGTTTTTTTTAACAAAAACCTTTTTATCATCGCGATGGTAAAACTAGTTTTAAAGTTGTTTGTAACCGCTGCGGCGGAAATGTATTCTCTTAACTAATTATATGTAGGTAGCTACCTTCATACGGTTGATAAAAAAAGATCCGAGTCTAAAAAGTCAATTTTGGATAAAGAATTATTATTGTTATATAGATATGAAAGTAAAGTTGTTAAAAATCCAAGATATAATTACTTGCTTGCATAACTCATTATAGTTAATTAATAGTATAGGTAATCAACCGTACAAAAACATTTCAAGAAAAAAAAACAATAATTCTAAGCGATGTACATAGTCAGGAATCGAACTGCCATCTGTTTTTCAGTGTTTAAGCGATTCATCTGGACTCTGGAGGCTTGTAGACATGCGCGGATCCAGGGGGGGTCAGGGGGGTAATGAGTAATAATATTTTTTTAATAACTTACATTTATTAAAAAACTACCTACTTTTCTATTATAATTACAAGTTATTGTGGTCCATGACCCCCCCTGGATCATGGAAATGACCTTTTTTTTTAGGAAAAGTTTAGTTTTTACCAAATTTTGGAAATGACCTTTTTTACTATGTCGTGACACCCCCGCCTGGCGCCAATGCTGGATCCGCCCTTGCTTGTAGAGCAGTCTTTTTAGACCTGTTACCTCTCTATGCATTTTTTCTCCGTCGTCCTATTCGTATAGTTTACTATTGTAAAAGTATCATACAGTGGAATCTCGTTATATTAAAGCGCTAACAAAAATTGCAATTAACTAGCAATATTATTAGGTGGATACATCTGCATTTTGAAGCAAAATAAACATATCAATAAATTCACATAATTTAATCCTACAGCAGCCTCGTCACGTAGACCCGCGACTTTTAATACGATCATAATTAATTTAAATACATACCTATACAAATCCTGATACAGGTAAAATAACATTAATGCAAAAACCAACCTAAAATACTCTGTAAGCCGCATCAACAGTAAATGGAAACATTAAAAAAAATATTTTGATGATGTGGCATTCACGTAGGTATATATATAAACCCAAACATGCATTACTATGACGCTCATCATTAATTAAATCAATGGGCGCTCGATTTTTTCAAAAAGTATTTTTTTTTTTATCAAAAATGAACCACAACGTTCGCCATTTAGGTCAAATCCTGAAACTTTCAAATTACAAATATATGAGTTTAAGGAAGAGGCATTCAACTTTCTTCGTTATTTCCGATGGCACTACTTCTTCTTTCGCCCTGATAGCTCATTTTCATTACCCACGAAGTACGACAGGTATGTGCTGCCTTCATTTTCATTTTGTTGCACCTTCATTTTGTTCTTGACCTGTTTTTGTCCACTATATATTGAAAATAAATTCCCTTATGTAAATACTACATTTACCTACTTAATTTCTTTTTTTGAAAATAAACATGACTTGTAGTTGTCATTACAGCAGCACTCTTGCTAAAAGTTTTACTCAGGAATTGGGAAAATGGGGGAGGGAGAGGAAGCAAAAGGAAGGATAATAAAAAAATGTCAAAGAAGAAGGCACTGAATTCCTAATTAACATAAATTAGATTTAGGGATCCGCTACCAAGCTCATTATTGTGATTAATTTTCTGTGAAAGCGGGAAGAAATAGATCTCTACCTACCTCTGAAGAATGTGGTGTTAATATTGCATGTTCTGTATACATACGAATTCTGCACATAGTTGGAGCTACTAACAGCAGTGTATCCTGAATACAGTAAGAGAGAATTTCGGGATATACTTAAGAGGCGACGATAACAAAGCAATGAAAGGAAATGTGGATAATATATTAAATTGTCCATTCAAAAGCTTTAAAATGTATGTTGATTACGCATTAAGTAAAAAATAGTCCCTTTTGCCCTTACTCGTTCCATTTTTGAAAAGTTAGAAAACTTCCGACTTTTCTGCGCAAATCTTATTGGTCTTACAGCTACTGAACTATTTGGCTGGCCTCAACAACTGGTAATATTCCAACTTAGATATGGGTAGGTACCTACATATTATGTAAAATTATGCATGAATTTCCAGTCTTTCGAGTTTGTGTTATCAAAATAAACATTTAATCTTATTTTTATTGTTCGTTTAGAATTCGATACATCTAATGATATAAATATCTATAGTCAACACATATAGGTATACATGTAGGTATATTATGCATTTACTTAGGTACGTATATTTTGCGAGCTATCAATCTTAAACCTTTTCGAAATGGAAATACCTTTTTTGCTATGTGACCCCCCCCCCTGGCGCCAAAGCTGGATCCGCCCTTGCTTACGACCGTCTTCTACTGTTATTTCATATGAAAACCCCAAATATATTACAATGACATATTCACTGTATGAACGGCATCATAATAGACTCTACTAATAATAATTGTATTTTTGACAGAATTATTTAAGGGAGGTATTAAAATGACTCAGGTACCTAAATTTATATAAGGCAATTTACTTACTTCCTGAGCACTACGGTAGATTATTATTGGTAGGTGAGTCAACTATAGAACTACAACCTTTACGTAAAAACGCAAGATTCTGTGAAATTATGTGGATTTACACAAGCTGAATTTAGGGAGAGCCATTTCATGAAAAAAAAACCTATCGTAACATATTTTTATATCGCATCTCAATACGTCCTATTGATTAGATATTTCATTATTTTGTTATCAATTAGTTAAGGTTGACTATTAATAATTGACGAAGATTATATGAATTATGATAAAAGATAAGAAGGTACCTACATTGTTTTGTCCCGTGATTCTGCCATGAAAAGAAACTAGCATAAGTATTATCTATATGTCTGAAATTAATATTATGAATTTATTTTTATTGGCATTGTCTAATAATTATTGCCAATAGTGCATGCTTAATTGTTTATTGTTTGATCTCAGCAGTGCGGTTGTAACCACACGCGAGGCATCGAAGGTGACAACCACAACTCAATAAAATATTTGTACACCTCGAAGATTAATTGAAAATTGAAACCCTCTCCTAAGTGTTATTGAAATAATTGTATTGGATTTTACGGACCATTGATAGGGACCTGAATTTATCGCGTTATTTTTATGGAAAAGCGGTGCTATTTTTTCCATAAAAGGGGTGTTATTTTTCGCGTTATTTTTATAAAAGTGGTGTTATTATTCCGTAAAACAGTGTTTTTCGGTGTTATTTTTACGGTAAAATTGGTGTTATTTTTCAAAGATTGGGTTTAATATTTTATAAATTTCGGTATAATTTTAAAAGATATTAAAAAAACCTATTTACTATATTAATAAGATTCAAGTGAATAACAAAAAATATTAGAATGCTACGAAAATAGAATTATTCATATTCTAAAATCCCATTGTTTTTTTTTTTTAATAGTGTTGCTAATGTTTTTGTTTTTAATGTGCCCTATGTTTAGATAACCGAATCACTCAAAAACGAGTACAGTGATAAAAAAAGTTTAGATACTAGCGTGTTGTAAGATGATAATAATTATCTTTCTGAATAGATATTATCAAAAGACATCCATACTCTGATGCTAACAGCTTCGACAAATTCTATCCCTGGTAACTTCACAACATGCCATACCTTGGCCTTGGATATATGTCACCTTCAGCCGCAGAAAATTGGCATCTAATTTAAATTATGTACCTTTTTTAACGTTGATGTTATTAAATTTGTCACTATTTTGCGAATTCCGTTATGTTTATTTCTTAATATAATCGTATTTCGACATTATTTTGCCAAAACATGAGAATTCGCGTTATTCGCGAATAAATAGTAAATTTCGCGAATAAAGTAGGGTTTATCGCAAATGCGAAAAATTCAGGTCCCTAACCATTGAATATAAAAATAAATAGGTACTTACTTACTTTCCCTTCTTTGCTAATACCTACTCGATGTTTGTCATTCTCAATATCAGAGGTATTTTATGGGCTCTCAGCAATTATGTTGTTCCATCCAAATTACTATATCATCCAATTCCCTTTCCTGCATCTTTCTCATTATTAACGAGAACTAAGATTCCTGAAACTTCAGGGGTACTGGTACTGGGGAATGCAACAACACTACTTAATCATCTCCCCCGCTACACCAATTCTTTCCAAGCTTTTTTGCTGATCTGTGAGCATCAAATGGTAACCTAATTCTTAATCTGCCTCTTGTTTATTTGGACTTGAAAACTCACAAATAAAAATTCAGAAAAAGTGCCAAATAACATGTTGAAATAATCAAATAGCCTGAAGAAGAAGACGTTCGGTCTTCGAAAACCGGTGAGATTGATAATAAAAATGCGGAAACACTAAATATTTTGTTATTACTTATATTAATAAGTTTCAATATATGTTCCACCAAGTAGATACGGTCGAGCGAGAAGATAAATTATTATTATTCCTAACTAGCTTTCCCTACAGACGTTGTCCTGTAATCATCTTAATATATATAAATCTCGTGTCACGATGTTTGTCCTCAATGGACTCCTAAACCACTTAACCGATTATAGTAAAATTCGCACACCATGTGCAGTTCGATCCAACTTGAGAGATAGGATAGTTTAAATCTCAAAAAAACCTTGGGTAACCTACGAAAACTTCATTAATGTAACCCAAGGTGTAAAAAATTTACCTAAAATATTCTTTTTATGTAAAACAATGTACCACAATTTTGTAGAAGACATCATTATTTACAAAAAGTATCGCGATAGCATATGTCTAACTATTATAGTTATGCCACAATAAGTGTTTTTTTATTTTAAAAAAATCAATAAAATGTCACCTCTAGAAAAGGCTCTTTATTGGTATCTTGGTATTACTCCTTATTAAAATAAATTAGTTCATATTCAAGTCTGCTTCAATATGTTTGTATAACTTTTTGAATTATTCAATTCGGACATTCCATTCGAAAGTTATCACGAGTTTAAAAATGTGAGTATTGGAAAAAAAAAAAAGCATAGTCTCTTATCATCTCAACTTATCCGATGCAGAGTGCGTACGGGAGAGGGGAGGGGACTGAGGGGAGTCATGTCAAGTTTAGTAGAAATACCGCGCAAAGTAGTCACGGTGGTAAACTGACGTGACACGATACATTGCAATGCAATTATTCCAGATTAACATGCTATAAAATATTTTGAAAAAGTTAGGGATCTGTATGAAAACTAAATTATTTTTAAGTATCTATCTACCCGTGCGAAGCTGGGGCGGACCTCTAGTATACTATGAATATTGATTTCGAATTTGTCATTTATACGTTTAAAATATGTTTGAATGTTAAAAATTATTTCTGAAAGCTTGAAAGACATACTATCTTCGTACGTATCAATATTTTTTAATTTCAATGGTTTTAACAATAATTTTATTAAATTATTGTTAAATAATTTTCCATAGATGACGGTAGCGTCGCGGAAAATCCGTTACATACTAACTTTAATATTGGGTATATTTTATATCATTTCTTATCCATTTTTTTCAACTTTTTGTTAGTTATTCTGTTATCCGGAGCGGAGAAGAATCCAATAAATCAAATATCGCGAGAATCTGTTCAGCCGACCTCGAGTTATAAGTGTTCGCACTAACCCGACTTTCATTTATATTATAAGATAACATACACTAGCCTTAAGTGCCTACCTAATAAGAGATATTTCATAATTATGTTATGCTTAAGTTTTTTCATTCCTTTGAACTACACACACAGAGAAATTTAACAACAATAATAAGTACTCGGGCTTGGGGAGAGTAGCTACGTTCGAATGGTGCCGGATGAGGAAGGCACGCAGTAAAGATGGTCAGTGAAGATGCCGGTCAGGCAGAGATGATGATGATGGAGGCTTTCAAATATAACAAGTTAAATGCTGTACCTATTTCACACCACTCATCGCGAACCTGTTACGTATTCCTAAAACTTTTGAAAATTCAACACCACCTATGTAAGAAGGCCTTAGTGCTGGCGGCCATTTTTGGCCTCTCACGTCACGGCCGCTGGCGTGTAGACAGATATAGTGTACAGGTAAGTACATACAGATATAGACAAGCGAACGGTGGGTCTCACGATGTGACGCAGCACTACGGCCTTCTTATATAGGTGGTGTTGTGAAAATTAAACTCAGTAGGTAGGTACTGTAAAAGAGGAACAATTTTCAAAAGATACAAATTGATTGCAGTAAAAACAAAAAAAAAAGTATTGTATCAAACTGGCATCAGCAAAAAGCAACTGCACACAATATATCGGGTTCTTATCATTTGAAAATGAAATTCGCTTTATTACTGTGTTTTGCATTTTAAACAAACGATGTTTGTAGTGTGGGGTGATACACGATCACATGACGGCTGTGTAATGCATAGATAATGGTCTAACGTAGGTAGGTACAGGTAATTTCATTTAACCTTGCCGACGCCACGTTGTCGCTGCGATCTTGACTGTATTGGTTAATCCTTTCGTATTACGAAAAAAACAAAGGTGCATAGTTATTGTCTAGCGTTTGTGGTAGAAAGCCTTTTGTTTCTTCCTTTAAAATACCGGGTGATAACGAAATTTCTTGTGTTTTACAAACATGTCATCGTGTTCAAGCAAATTGGGTAAAGGAAGAGCGCTTTGTGGGCAAACGAAAGAAGTAATTTTAATTAATGTTTATGAACATTTTAAAAAGAGCTACGATAGATCTACTGAGGTAAATACATGGACTCCCTATTATTTTATTTAGATATATATATCTTTGATTTATGATTTATTTGAATGTACTGTGTTTTTCATCGTATTATACAGAACCCCAGTTCGATTCTCAACCGGGTTCGCTTTTATGGTTTTCATTGGGAATTTCTACCTTGTCTTTTACCTGTCTCAGATTAGAGAGTGTCAGTTGACTATAGAAAAACAATCACCTAGGACAAAAACTCGCGGCGGCTATATCATCTTTTTATAGTGTTCATAACCATACGAATTTTAAAGTTAATGAAATTCATTACATAAAATCATGTGAATGAAAAAATAAACAGTTAGTATTAATAAAGGATAACAATCACAAGTGTTATTATAGCCACGCTTGTGGGCACATAAATCATATACATTTTATTGATGTTTGATGACATCGTCTTCAAATCGAAAAATAATGTTACATTGTATCTAATATTACCTGTACACCCTATACGCAGGGTTCCCCAGACAACGTGGAGTCGGCATTCTAAAATGAAATAAACTGTACGCTTAGTGTATGCCTAACTACTGGTACTCGCTGATAGTGCGCAATGTAAAAGCGACGCTTGTAGAGGAAAACATTTTTTTACGAATTTGTTGGTAGTTTATTGACTCCCGTTTTACCATCATTCGCATACACACATGAGTCCAGCACCACAACACAACGAGATACCATCACTCTATACTCTATAGATGCTGTTGTGTATAATAATTAGGCATGGTGTTCCTCTTTCTGCCAGACTAACCGTAACTAACGATGGCTACTTTAATGGTCGGTCCAAAAACAACGGCGGTGAAAAAATGGATTAAAAAAATATGTTGTATAATATCAAAGCATTGCCCTCCAAATGAGACTTTCCTTACCATCATGGCTATATTTACAGAAGAAAAAGAAGTTTGATTATTTAAATTAAAATAAGCCAAAATAGCACTCTCCTGAATACTGATGGCTTATTTTTATCTATTAGGTACTATCCGATCCCCATCTGGGTTTATTAATTTTGAAAATAGTTACGTATTTAACTGAAAATTGATATAATTATTTGAATCCAGCATATTCAGAGTTTCTTGAAGCTTTGTAAATATAGGAGCTTGTGCGTGGGGCTTATCATTAAGTATTCTCCATCGTTCACGGGCCTCAAAATCTTACGAAACACTGTTCTCTCAAAATGTATCAAACATTTTTTTTTTTAATAAAAATACATTTAAATACAATAATCAAATAAACGACAACACAAGACACAGCATTCCTACATAAGCTACTTAATGCTTAAGCGGAGGTATGCTTATTTTATTATTATTTTTAATTAAAAATACTACAATTATAACTGCAAGGTTCGGCGATGATTAAAGTCGAACGTAATAAAGTAGGTATGCAGTTTATGCGTGATGCGGTGACATAACAAAATGAGAAGGTACATATTTTGCTTCGCTTAAGCTCTAATTAATCACACTTTAGACTTTTTACAGGAATCTTAGGTTTGTGTGTCACAAAGATTTTTCACAAGAGAGTTTTTCGTGTCCTCGTACGATTTAACACAATATGTTTTTTAACCCATTTGATGCAAAAACACACGTTAGTAAAAAAACAAGTCGGGATAAGATAATATTGAACACCTCAACCAGGTGTCTGTATACCTACATTTTATATGTATTTCAACATACACCTGCGAATGTTCTAGTAAAGATACAAGATAACATTTTCAACAACATTACCGTTACCCTGCCCATGATGATTTTGGTGGGTAAATGCTTTTGGCAAGTTTGTATGATAGATAAAAGTGATGTACCAAAGCTAAAGGTATCTGCTAGAGCAGTGGACCCCACTTTTCTATATACCTAGTTTAGCCGTGACTATAGAAATGTTATTTTGTCGTGTGTTTGGACGTTTCGCAAACATTATTCACTAATTTTTATAACACGACCGTATTGCAGGTATTTTACGAAATATATTTGCACAAACAATTATTAGTATGTACATATATACTGTATGCTGCCAGGCTGGCGCAGATGAAGAGTTAGTCGAGATAAAATAAATGCAACTTCAAAAACCAAAAAATCAATCTTTAAATTTTTTATGAGGCGATTTTTCCCCTCTCCCATTCTCCACCAAAGACAGAAGGAAAACGGCTAAGTATAGACAGTGTTAGCTATGTGAAATAGAAATTGAAGAAACAGAGATAACGGGCAAGCGCGGATCCAGGGGGGTCATGACCCCCCCCTGGGCTGGGTCCAGGCCTTTAATTTGAAGTACAGTTCTTACATTTATTAAAAAAAATACCTACTTTTCTATTATAATTACAAGTTATTGTGGTTTATGGAAATGACCTTTTTTTTTAGGAAAAGTTTGGTTTCTAGATACCAAATTTTGGAAATGACCTTTTTTGCTATGTCGTGACCCCCCCCCCTGGCGTCAATGCTGGATCCGCCCTTGATAACGGGTGTATTAAAGTGTTCGTGGATCCTGAAAAGATGTTTGGTTGAGTGTACCTATAGTAAAAAATGACTATATACTGCTGATTAAAGATGTAGCCTCGAATTTTCGAATGGAAATCGTCTTATTTCTATCTACAGTAGATACCGAATCTTTCAAATCAGACGAACGTTTATCTTATATACTAGCTTTCCCGAAAGACGTTGTCATGTGGTTCTAAACCGAGGCGGCCAGTTCATAATGTGCACTGCGCCCCCAGAAAAAAAAAATACATAATTAATTCGCCTATAAAGTGCCGATGCTTTGTATGAAAATTGGAGTAGGTACCTAGTGGGGTGGCCTACTCTAAGAGTGGCAATTACGTTTGCGAGAATAAGAGGGAACTACCATCATGTGCAGTACCTAAACAATAATTTTGTTTTTATGGCGTCGCAGGAAATCCGTTCCATATTAACTTTAATATTATATTTTATATTATTTCTTATCCATTTTCAACTTTTTATTGGTTATTCTGTTATCCGGAGCGGAGAAGAATCCAATAAATCAAACATCGAAAGAATCTGTTCAGCCGATCTCAAGTTATAAGTGTTCGCACTAACTAGACTTGCATTTATATCATAAGATTGTCGAATAATTGGTCTGTATATTATATGATGGGTCAGCAACCTAAGAAATGTTACGTCCGTGGAAGAAGAAAAAGAGTGGAGGTCCGTTCTCTCTGCCTAACCCCTAAAAAACACGCCATTGTGTGCAGGAAAATGTGCTTTTCTTTTGAAATAGAACCTTAAAAAAATTCATATGTTTGTTTTACACGATTGATCAACACTCTATAAAAAACTAATTAAAGCTGTCGAAAAATTGGTATTCAATAAAGCAAAATGTTAATTACTTTGTTGTTTTTAAATTTCAATCTCAAATATGCATAATGGCCATGCGGGAGATACCTGTTATTGGTGCACTGGAGATTATTATAAGTACTTTTGTTTCATGATTTTTTCTTGTTGGTGTTGTTAAGTGTTCAGTTGGTGGCTCTTATAAATAAAATCGGTTAGAAAAGAGAGCATGTCTTATTATTTTTATGTATTCAAAGAAATAAGCCTCGGACGCTGCTGCCCCCCCCCCCCCTCCTCTCCCTGTGATGGCGCAAGATCGAATGCAATGGAGAGCTCTTATTGCCACCAAGTGGGATTTAAAAGAATGAATAAATAAGGGAACGTAAGCCTTAAAATTGGGGAGACCACTAATTTCGTGTAACTAACTACCTACACATATTTAAATCATCATTTTATATTTGTACCTACTTAATTTTTTGTGTTGGTGTGAAAGTTTTATCACGATAAAATGAACGATATTTCATTAATTTTTTTGTTTTAGGTTACTTTTATACCCATATAATTTATAAGACACACTAAAGTATTAGGTAGGTATAAAATAATGTTATCTTTACCCTGCTTAAGAATACGACGAAGTGAAGTAGGTGCCTACCTACTGCGAATGTTTCTCTGATAATACCTATTACCTTCAAAAGTTAAGTAGGTAGGGGAGACCAGCCTAAGTTGGCGAAGTGCCTAAGATGACGAATGCTGTTTTTTTCTGTGAAATGTATGAGTGAGAACACACTATACGATGAAAAGAATCAAGAATAGTATACTGACTACGGATCAAATCAGCCTGTCTCGTGTCGGCAAAGTGTTTGCACGTGAACTGCGGTTTGCTGTTTTTTGTGTCCTTGATGTAAAAAAACAGTGTTTCAAAACACTGTTTTAAAGAATATCCGTATATTTAAGATAAAAACTGATTACATATTTGATATAAAGGTGTATTTTACTATATCATGTAAATAAATTAAAATCATTAATATTGTATTTATGAATTATTATATTTGTATCTCTTTTTAAAATATCACTCACGGGAAAGATGACGCGGGTAAGTTGACGAATTCGTCATCTTACCCTACATAATGCAAATTATATTTTTGTTTGTCATCTTTTATTGTGAACTTATTTATTGTTAAGGTTGATCAATATACATGTTGTAATTGCTCATTAACAGTCATGGAAAACGTTGTAATACGATGTTCACTATGTATGGAGGTTTATGAAGAACCTCCAGCTGAAGATTGGTTACAGTGCAAGATTTGCAAATCCTGGTGGCACGAAAAGTGCAGTAACTACGAAGGAGAAGGGGAATTTAAGTGTGATTCATGTGAATAAACGTTAAATTTTTATTTTTAAGTTGGTTTTTAATTTTATTGTGTTAATTTCTATTTTATTTTTTTCAGTTATTTCATGTTGATTTTTTTAAATGATTTAGGTACATATGTTTGATATTATGTATCAATTCGTTTTTAAATACAATAAAAATGTTTTATTCCTTTATCTTTTTAATTTAATCTAGAGTTGTAAGACAGAACCCATACTATGATCCAATTCGTCAACTTTCCCTATGCATATAGTCATCTTACCCGGCATACGGGTAAGATGACGAATTTGAGGATGTTTTCTAAATACAATTTTTCTATAAATCCTTATGTTTTAGTAAAAATTAATGCTTATATTATTGTATGCAAATGTATTATCTATAATATAGCAAAATATTTTATTTAAATAAATATTCCATTAAAGGTGATATCTTACAAATCCCTTAACATCGCCAACTTAGGCTGGTCTCCCCTACCTATGTAAGTTGTTGATTTTATTTCTGTTACCTACCTAAGTAGGTACATTAACACCGCAGCACTACAATCGTATACCTAGTGCCTACTTCGAAACGGAGGAAAAGGTACAGAAAAACCTCTTATAACGAGTCATTCGCTTAACGAATTAATTCACGTTAAAATCTCAATGAAAAAGAACTGATGTCGCTGAAAGGGAAAAATTCTATATTCTTCAAGACTTCTGTGTTTAGCACACAACAATCCTATGGATTTGTACATATTTGCGGCCTGGAACGTGCATTGGTTTTTTTATTATATGGAATATTGTTTCGCGTATCGAGCGTTTCCGCGAGTAAGATTTCAAACGAGCTCACCCCCGACAAAATTCCATCCTGCGTCCCTAGTAAACTGCTCTACACCGAAACGCTGGCCTCTTGCACAATAGCTAAAACTTTAGATTCGATGTAATTATATTTCGATAGAATTATTTCATAATGTATAGGTAAGGTCGAGATATCTGTTAAAAATTATGAGAATTGTTTAGCAAATATTTTAGGCGCGTAAATAAGGAAAGCTAACCATTTCATTGCCATTTTTAATGCAGCTGATACAACGTGAGAGGTTATCGGAGTTATCAATAAGACGCTGGTTAAAGTCTAATTTTAACGCTTCTCCAATTCAATGTTTTATAAACGAAAAAAAAAGTCAAAACAAGTAAAAAATACCTATATCGAAATAATTGCTTTGACCTTGCAAACCCCACATCGCCAACCAACTTCTACTGGCGTCATATCATTAGACATTATATTTTTATATTAACTTACCTATACATAATAATATTGCATACCTACTTATGTAATAATTGCTATTGTAGTTAATAGCTAACGCTCACCTAACAGCAACTAGTTCAGGTGCTGATGTATTCGATATACCTTTTAATAAAATAATATATTATACTAGCTGACCCATATTATAGCTAGATGTAAACAAATTGTAAAAAAGCTTGAAAAAAGTACCATCAAAAATGTTCGTACGTATCAATATTTTTAATTTCAATTGTGGTCACACTATCTATAGAATCTTTCTACCAAAATATCAATCTACCAGACATCTCCCTATTTCCCCAACAGATGGCGGTAATGTCCCCAACAGAAAAGCCGTTCCATACTAACTTTAATATTATATTTTATATTATTTTTAGCCATTTATTCAACTTTTTATTAGTTATTCTGTTATCCGGAGCGGAGAAGAATGCAATAGATCAAACATCGGAAGAATCTGTTCAGCCGAACTCGAGTTATAAGTGTTCGCACTAACCCGACTTTAATTTATATTAGAGATTGTCATATCTTCAGATGTGCTTCGATGTAAAACTAGAACTATCATTGTGCGGTTGGTTTTTGCCCGTATATCGTATCTAGTGGATGTCTTATAAACAGATTTTCAGAAAAAAATACTTACTGGAAGTCCAAAACTCGACCATCAACCAGTGAGAATGAGATATAATATCAATATAGGTATTTACAATCGTATACAAAAATGTTACCGAAATATCATGTAGGTGTGCCTACAGCCTACCCTTATTATCATAATACGACACCTACCGAAACAACTACTACTTGTAACAAAAGTGCTGAAAAAAGATTCACACTTCACTTCATTCACTCTCAATTTAAGGCCTCCCGCACGACCAATCCGCAGGATGCTAGAAAAATCAGAAAAAAGAGCAAAGGTGCTATTCTTAGCCAGCAACCCACGGCCGAGACAAACAATATCTAATACCTACTACATAAATGTGAAGTGCATGAGAAACCCGGCTAGACTCCAAATAAAGTCCTATTAAGCGAAGTATTAGAAAATTATGTCATAAATTCCTAACTCATTCTGAATGCCTCTGTCTATAACGATGCATAGAGATTCTGCCCCACCGGTAAAAATTACATCACGGATCTCTGAAGTGGGGTAAAGACCATACCATTTATAAGAAATAAAGGCTTGCAGATGGCAGCCAATCACAACTTCCAAGGCATTTTCCAAAATGCCCTAAGTAACCCAAAGTACAAAACTATAACTCCATTTCAGTATTTCTTTATTACTGAATCTGAAAATTTTCAGTTTGTTTTGTTTTCAATGTTTTAAAGTAGGTAGGTACCTCTATGATATATTAGTTTACTAAAACTACTTTGTTATTTCCAGATTACATTCACTTCCAACTATACCGGGAGAAGGATTATCGCAAGGGGAATCTGCCCAAGGCATCTTTAGCGTTGAGCGATTATGTGGGTTGCGAATCAGGTTTCACCCTGGATAAAGAATCTCATACATTAGCACTGTTGTGCAAAAATGGTTCCAGTGTCATAATTGCTTTTTCTGGCCCAGAAGAATTGCTGCAGTGGAAGACACGGGCTACGCGAGTGCTCCACACAGGACAACATTGGCGATGGCCTGGACATCTGATAGCTTCAGGGCAGAACAGTGGAATAAAACCAACAGCAATATCTGTGCACATGCGGACGTCGGATTTCTGTATAGTATCAGGTCTTCCCCCTAAAATACTTGCTGTGTGGCGCCTAGAGGACCTTAGGTAATTATTTGCAATCGAATGTACATACCCACCTATTTCTTATTATTTGAATTTCTATTAGTACTCGTAGATCATCTAATTCTATGGTGTACCTAATCATAGTTTCTTAAAAAGAAAATATTTGAATGAGAATTAATTATAACATAATTTAATAATTGATATCAATACCGCATGTTTTTTTTTCATTTTAGAAAATATGGTATTGTCAATGGGCTTGTCTGTTTTGAGGGTGGATCAAATTGTGGTAAAATGTCAGGAAAATGGGTTCTTAAAATAGACAAACCTGAAAATTTCATGAACAACCTAGAAAGGATAAAATATTCTGTAGAAAGAGGTGATTTATTCAATTTAAATAAAACATTAAGTTGGTTCAGGCAACACTCACTTTATCAGTATTAAATTGTAAAAAAAAACAGTTGAAAAATATAATAAACAATAAAAATAGTAAGTCTTTATATAAAATAATAGAAAAATAATAAATTAAAGCGTAATATTTTTGTTTTGCAAAACATCAAATATTTGAAACTGGCACAAATCGTCCCTCAAGGGATGGGATGCCATAAACATAATAATAATAATAATAATATAATAAACAATACCAATGTTTACACTAACATTTGCATTAGACAACATCTTTTGTTTACAATTATTTTGCTTAATCAAAACCCATTAAAACTCTTGTTGGCCAATTGTACCTATAGTTCATGCATAATCACTTTAAAAAGGAAGAATATATTTTTACAAAAGAATGATGCCACATACTTTAATTTGCCTCCATAAGATGAAATTATTAGAAATAAAAATTGGTAATCTATTTCAAAGTTAATAATGTCCACAAATTTATTCAAATAGCAGAGTAAGATACGGAGGTATAATATTTACATTAATGGATTTGTAAACCACAACAGGTTTAGCAACTACATCATTTGAGAAACAATTACCAGATATCTCCAGTCTTCCAAGTGATGTCTTTCAAAGCAGGAATGATGTAAATGATGAATGGATTGGCCATAATGAGAAAAACAAGGATTTTTTTAGAAGTATGCACCCTTTTGTTACTAAGATATAAAGCTACTTTATGTTTTGTGTTGTTTTAAAAATGTTTTAAATTTACAGAAAAGGACCAATCCGAGAAAACTCTGAAATATTCCAGTTTTATAAACAAATGGGGACCCTTGGTCAGTCCATCATTTTCCCAATGTACGGCAGATTCTTTTACAGAAACAGAGAGAAGTACAGATATGGATAGAATGTCTCTGTTTTCACAATCAAGCATGCTTTCCGATGATACCACATGCAAAAGCTATTTCACCGGCGATGATAATTTAACATCTAATAGATTTCATTACAATCTGAACAGGAATTGCTATCCATATCACTCAAACAAACAAGCCTCTGTTTATGGAAATTATGATGTTCCAAAATCTCCTTCAACAATATTTCAGGTAAGAGGAAGAAATGCTAACTAATTAGCTTTCCCAAAATACTATTGGAACAAGAATCTAACCATAATATTTCATAATTTTAGGTTCACAATAAATCCAATGTAAATTCTTTATACGACAAACCCAACAAAATTTCGAGATGCCTTATTACAAACTCAACAAATTGCAACTGTTATCAAAAAATATTGACTGATGGTAAAACCAGTTTTATAACATTCAAAGCCCAACCAAATAATACACAAAATAACCCTAGTATAAATGATCAGAGTAATAGCAAATCTGTAAGTGATAACAATACTCTGTTAGAAGACACAACTGATATTTACGCCGATTTGAAGTTATTTGAAAGCTCTGAGGCAATTTCGAGAAATGCTGGATTCAGCGAAGAAGAAATAAAAAATATAGACGATTCAAATATAAGTTCTGCAGCGTCTGAAGAAGCAAAATTACCAAGAACAATAAATTCTACTGAAACCATAGAAAAGGAAGAAAAAATACAGGAGTATAATAAAAGCTACAGTGAAAATATATCTTTAAACCTGAAGCCTCTAGGTGAAACTTGTACCACTGTATGCACTCAAGTTTGTAGCAAATGTTCAGACAACAACGCTGTTAAAAAAAATTGCAATAATGAATTGGATAAAGCTTCGGATCAATGTGTAAAGATAAGAAGATCATCCAGTGTGCCAAACAAATGCTTGAAGAACAGAGAATCTTGCAGTTCTAGTGATTCCGGGATATCAACTGGGTCTCTCAAGCCAAACCATAGTAGAGTTCTAAAGGAAAATCATTTTCAATTAAATAGTCAATTTTCAGCAAGAATGCATTTACCTGCTGTGAAAAGTCAAGGAAAATCAGATCAAATTGATAATATAACATTTCGATTTGATAAAATGCATGAAAGGGATAATTTATGTTTAACAAGAATGATAGCCAGTGATTTTGTTTGCGAAACAGGTAAGAAATTCATCCACTATAACTATTAATTTACCATAAGATTAACTCTTCTCTTTCAATACTTGCTAGTTTTGAGCTAATTGACAAATTATACGTCACATACCTATCTGAAAAAGCAAGCCATATGCATTCTAAAATATAGCTATAATCAGCATTTAGTTTGCCATAAAATAGTTTGCAGTAATCATTAAAATGGACTCACCTATTTAATTTAGTAAAGCAAATTTTTTAAGTGTGTGAGATCACTGCGTAGGATTAATTATGCGGAAAGAGACTGATTGATAAGGTGAGGAATGATGATCTTAGAAAGGAATGTGGAGTGGATGTTAGCGTAGCGACTAGAATGAAAGTGAATAAATTAATGTGGTTTGGGTATGTAGAGAGAATGACTAAAAGGATATATAAATCTGAAAGAATGGGTGCACGCAGACAAGACCGACCTCGAATGACATGGCCCGACCATATCGGTGCCGTCTTACAGGAGGGCCAAGTCAGGAGCAAAAAAAATAGAAGAGCATGTATGCGGAATGTTATGATTATGGAAGTGAAAGAGGTTTGTTTGGATAGGAAAGAATGGAAGTCCGTACTCTCTGCCCCCTTCGGGAACTGCGTGATGGGTAAAAAAGAAATTCTGGGCTGCACTCTTTATGTATGGAAAATTAGAGAGTCAAAGTTATCATGTTCCCTTTTTAATCAATATTGATGGTAATTCATGCACGTAAAATTTATCATTCACATCAACGAGTTTATATTTTTTTCCCAGATTTTAAATCTGTAAAATTTATCATTCACATCAACATGTTTATATTTTTTTCCAGATTTTAAATCTTTAAGGATATTAAGCCTACCAGAACTTATTCCAGATCTATCCCACATGAATTCATTAGAATTTTCAGAAAATTCAACACGTTGCACGTCACGCCCTCGATCTGGAAAGGAATATTTAGTTCTTCATCCAGTTTAAGTTTTTAAAAAATATTATAACAATCAGCAAAATATTAAAATTTTAAGTTTTGTTTGCTCTGTCTTATTGGCTGTGAGTGCAGAAGGAGCGAGTCATTATTTCATCAAGAAGAAACAGTTAACAGATGATCATGAAATAAAATAAGTAGTTCTAGTCACTATTATAAATGAATGCAATAATTATATCTTTTTTAAATTTACAAAAAGAAAAGAATGTTTACGTTTTATTAAAAGGCATATTATTTCTGAAATGATTTCATATTAATTAACCTGCCTATTATGAGTTGAGTTTATTTACCCTTATATAGTTCTCCATTACTTCTATGATTATAGAGCTGAAGAGCAGTACAAAGCTATTGTTGCCCCCCTATGTCCCTTAGTGGGGTTACAAATAAAGAAGGAATGAGTGAGTAAACACAGAAAAAGCATTTAGAATAGAAAATAAAACAGTTAAATTAAAGTAATGATAATGCATTAGAAATTGATTATACTGTAATAAAGAGTAAGATAACATCATAGCTGGGACTTGTTTTAGAGATGCCTAATGACATTTGGCCAAGGAGTGCTGTTTTTAATGCCATCATGTATCCAAAGAAAAATAATGTTTTACTTCCAAGGATGAATGAGTAATTGGGTGACAGTTGACTGAACATTGTTATCATCCACATATTGTACTATGGCATTCAGATTTGTTGAATCTGATCCATAAGATGAGATGAGACTGAGATGAAGAAGGAGTACTGATTTCTTTTCTCAAGGTCAAATGATATTGGGGAAAAATGGTCTTTATCAGAAGATGAGAAACTCTCTTATGAGTTTTGGCAAGATTAAGAATATCTGGAGTACTCACCAACTTTCACTATTTCTTTATGAACTAGATTAAACAGTTAATAAGGAATTCCACTAACTACCGAAATGAAACTCGATTTTATATTACAAAAAACACAAGCACTATATTAGTGAATTCAAATAAAGTATCACAGAAAAATATATTTTAACTTAAAACTAATTACAATGTTATGCACTGGTAGGTTCTGAAGGAAAGAGTAATAAAATTGTATATTGAAAAAGCTTTTATAGTTGGGTTATTCGCGCAAGATAATTTTTCCAAATAGGTGATGTGTTCTCCCTCTGGTGTGAAATATCCTAAGTTAGTTGACTTGGTACAGACGGTGATGAATCTACGTGGTTGATAAAATACGAGATGTATTCGGCGTATTCCGTTAGATGGCTCTTTATCCTGGATGGTTCTATACACTCGTTGTCATCAGATAGAAAATTAGTTTGTGTGGTATAATTTCCATACTGTCTAACCGCCATATAGCCTCCCGCAAGAATTTATGGCGTGCTATAAATTCTGATGTGGAGAAAATATCTTCCTCCCTGACCTGGTGGTGGAGTGTGGAACTCTGCAGTCCTCTGGTTGAGCGGTTTGTAGGATGGTACGTACTGGATGTTGACATGGCTCGACTGGGCTGGTCGTTGTAGCGACTGGAACTTAATAGAAGTTGGACGGAGTGTTCACGACGTTAGTGCGGTTGCACTGGGGTAATATGATGGCTAAAATAGGTTAAAACAGCGTTGATGTGTTTTACCATATGAAGCGGCGATGTTGATTTGCGCTCGGCCATTAATGCAGCAGCGATGGTGGGTGTGCTGTTGTAACTGGTTGATCCATGATGTCGGTTGACGAGCAAGGAAAAATGCATCAGTTGTTTTCAGTGGGGTGTAATCGTGGTGTGATGTACATCTGCCACTGTTGAGAGAGACAGTAGTGGGGCAAAATTCGTTGGAGAAGTTTGGCCTCCGAGCTACGCAGTCTGTGAGACAACTCGTGTAGTCTGCTTCTGATAAGTACAGCAGGTGAAGATTGCTATCGTAGGCTTCCATCAATTGGATTGTGGTGAAGTCCAGCGTTGGTTGAGTAGTGTCATGATGAGATAATATGCAACATATAGAATAAACAAAAAAATTTACAATAGAATTGGTATAAGTATATTTGTTTTAGGGTGGTTCTTGAATTGAAAAGATTGTGAAATAAATTTTAAATTTGAATTTGATATTAACCTTTCCTTCCCTGTGTTGTGTAGGCACTACGCATTGCTCCTTTTAACCTTCAATATCTTTATAAATATAATTTATACGGGGCTGAGGCTTTGGGTATTCCTCCATCATACATTTACCTATCGAATCAGAAAATAATACTGAGAATAATCATTACTTATGGGGTGCATCCATAGGATTTTGTGAGCATCGGTAGCGAATTTACCAATACCATCAAAGGTGTACTCCACTACAGTCAATGTTGGGTGGGTACCTACCTACATCCACGGGAACTATGTTAGTAGCTACATGCGCGAACATTTAGAAATCACGTGATCAATAGCATGACGTCTCACTCGCGCGCACTCACTTCTCCTAGAGTGACGATGAAAAAACACTTCTACCTTCAGTGGTGCAAAACTGATTATTTACGATCTATAATAAAATTATTATTTTAGTATTTTTATCTCTTTTTATAATATAAATATATTATTTGTATGTAATTGTGTATTTATTTATAGAAGTGCTTTATTCATATGTAATTACGTTGTGAATCTTTTACACCTACCGTATTTCACAATACTATTACTGTGTTATAAAAAAAATCACCTTAGAAATATATATTTTTATATAACTAATTGTTACTAAGATTTTGTAGAAAGCTCTGTGTATGTCTTTGGGGAAAATGGTTGACAGATGAAGAGAAAGCGAGTAATAATAATAATACTGCAGACTATTTCCATTACATTCATACGGTCAAAAATTTAAGAAGATTTTATTAACAAGATTTTATCGACAAAATGTGTGGGGTACAAGCCGCCAATAAAACAAGAAAACAAATTTGCAGCATTAAATTTTTAACCTTTTATCCCTACTCCTAAAATATGTATTTATTGAAGTTGGTTTATTTTTAACAATTTTGTTTTACTTTTTGGTAATTGTTACACTGTAAATAACAAATAATAAATAAATAAATTTTTCAATTCAATGACAAAATAAAGGTAAAAAAACAATAATAAATAAATAAATTTAGGTAAAAAAATAATATAATAGTTTTAAACCACTGTCATTCTCTGTGTTCGCCAACTGCACTCACACAAACACAACCCAGTCGCTCCTGGACTTCCGTACGTGTGTACTGTGTAACTTGTATAGACAAGCCGCCAAATGTATGGGAGAATACCTATGTTTGTTTTTTTCAGATTTTTAATATTTAAATCAATTATGGATAAAATATTTTTATTTTAAGGCTTCATTAAAAGATGTAAGAATATAATTATCATGGTTTGAAAATGATTGCCTTGTTTTTTGGGACTAAAATAGCTAATTTAAAAATGTGTAGTGACTACACAGCACCGTAACGCGCGGAAGTTTTTTAGCACAGTAAGGGAAAGGTTAAGAAATTGTTTGAGTATATTATAAACAAATGTTGATTTTGAAAAAATTTTACAAGTTATATTTTACTAAGATAATTGTTCTAGGGAAAATTTTCTAAGTGTAGTGTTTCAATGTTATCTTTTGTTCAATATTCAAAATAAAGTTAGGAAAAATTATTAAAATTGGTATTGAATAGTTATGATACACAATTGGTATATGTTTTAATACTATGAGTGAAGTTACTATGTGAGATCCTTTATATATAATAAAATTTGTTACCAATCTGGTATTAGCAATATACAGTTGGTGGTTTTGTATTGGAATCTGTAATCATTTTGTAAAATACATATTAGAATTTTTATACAATAAAATAAGTAAAAAATAGTAGGTAGACATGGTAATATAGTTGTACATAGTGTGTTTGAATTAAAATTTTTCATAATGTTTTATTTTGTCAATGTATGTGTGTCAATATTATTAAATAAGTATTACTGATTTGGGAAAATTAATATGACACTTTTTAGAATTCTGTTTTCAATGGTCTTTTGTATGAATGTAAATACATTAATTGTCTTTTTCTTAACTCGTTGAGTTGTATATTTGATGGTAATAGATTATACGTATGACGCTGTTGTCATGTGTGTATAATATGGACAATACGTATGACGCTCTGGTCATGTGTGTATGCCTTTGGTAGACTATACGTATGATGCTATGATCATGTGTGTATGTCTGTTGCTCAGTCACTACAAGAAAGCTTATGAGATGAGTATTTCTGCTCTTGCGTGTATGTAGATAGCCGACGAAATGGGAATTTCGGTCTGAAAATGCGCGCTGCATTGTACTAGACGTGGCGTGAAATACATAGAGCTTTTATGAATACATGTGTATGAATACATGTGTATAAGTATTAGGCCGTATTTGCATATGTAAGTTGACCTCGAATTGAATTCGGACTGAGATTCTTGAGATAGAATTTCTCTAGTCGCGGAAAACGTTAATAGCAATTGGCTAGTAGTAGATGGTAATATAAGATGGTAATATAATTGTTTTACATTGACAATTTAGATAGAATATTTTTATAGACCATTGAAATATTTGTATCGTTGATAAGTTGATACATAAATAATCGTTTATTGACCAGAATAAAATAAGAATCGGTAAAATATGACTGAAATGTTGGTAAGATATTAACTGAAGGAGTCTGAATGTCCTTTATGTGTTTACCAAAGATCAATATGACAATATACAATTGTATGTGAAAAATGCGATTTAAATTTCTTGTTTTTCTTTAAAATGCAATAATGCGCTATGAAAATTAAATAAAAGTGTAGGTATTTGTTTCGCTTGTTGTTTATGTAAAATATAAAAAGGTTACCTCAAAGTTTGGCAACATGACAACAATGTATTGTAAATCTGCAATCAGATAATCAAAGGTTATTCTTTTGTAAAAAAATCATTTAAATTTGCAATTCAGCATGCGATTATAAATAGTTAATGTATTAAATTAGGTTTTATCAGTATTTAAAGACATGAAAAGTTTTATGAAAAAATCTCGATGTGACATTGTATCGTGAAAAAATTTAACCTACAAAATTTATTGTTCGCAAATTTTAAGTTTTTTTTCTTTTTTTGAAGATTTTAATATCGATTTCACAGCGTTTGTAAGGCATTATTGATTAAATATGTGTAACATTAAATAGAAGGCAGAAAAACAAGAGGCTTTTAAAAATAATCCGATAGGTTGAAATTGTTTGGAAAAAATATGGGCTGAATGCCGTTTTACAATGCTATTTTTAAAGATTTTACTTGCCTGAGACCCATCGGATGACTCATCCCTTCAGAACCAGTTGAATTTTAGAGTTTGCACATGAT
The DNA here is from genome assembly GCA_963576905.1 of Mystacides longicornis. Lineage (NCBI taxonomy): Eukaryota > Metazoa > Arthropoda > Insecta > Trichoptera > Leptoceridae > Mystacides > Mystacides longicornis. Next base: position 14,676,158 of record OY756423.1, on the reverse strand, counting down.
TTTACCCTATATTTATATTTGAGTTGTAAAATTGAATAAACTTCGTAAGCAATGCTATTTGACAGCTGCGTGTTGTAATTGAGTGCAGTCGAGTGAAGTTTGCGTCGAATGGGAATGTGAGAGACGCGCTTAATTTTGAATGTAGTATGTGATATGAAAATTTTAAATTGTGGGACAATATTATTTAGATGGCTTTGTGAAAGAAATAATTTGGAATGAATGTATAGAGTGTTAAATATTCGAGATGGATTAGTGGACGAAGGTGTACATGTGACAATTTTGTTACGATTGTTGAGAAAATTTTGTTTGATTTACGAACACTATTTCTTTATGAACTAGATTAAACAGTTAATAAGGAATTCCACTAACTACCGAAATGAAACTCGATTTTATATTACAAAAAACACAAGCACTATATTAGTGAATTCAAATAAAGTATCACAGAAAAATATATTTTAACTTAAAACTAATTACAATGTTATGCACTGGTAGGTTCTGAAGGAAAGAGTAATAAAATTGTATATTGAAAAAGCTTTTATAGTTGGGTTATTCGCGCAAGATAATTTTTCCAAATAGGTGATGTGTTCTCCCTCTGGTGTGAAATATCCTAAGTTAGTTGACTTGGTACAGACGGTGATGAATCTACGTGGTTGATAAAATACGAGATGTATTCGGCGTATTCCGTTAGATGGCTCTTTATCCTGGATGGTTCTATACACTCGTTGTCATCAGATAGAAAATTAGTTTGTGTGGTATAATTTCCATACTGTCTAACCGCCATAGTACTCTACCATAACTGTTATCTATTCATGCATCATAGATAAATAAATAAAAAGTTCCAGTTTTTTGAGATCTTTAAAAGAGATTTATAGGATTTCAATGTGATGTTTAGAAGGAGACAATTAAATGAAGGGCTTGTATTGCCTTCTTATGCTCGGATGTACAAAAATTTTTGGTATTTATTAAGTTCTCGGGCTAATTCAATTTTCACAATTTTTTGTAAGAATTATTACAACTACAACATACTCTCGCGAAGCTTTAATGACTTCCTTCCACACCAAGCCCAAATCCGTCAGCTCTGCTTCGAAGGAGTGGAACATGGTGTGAGAGGGTCTTCCTCGCCTTCGGGACCCTAAGGGAGCTCTCTCCTCGGCCAACTGTTCTTCAGCAACCTTAAAACATGTCCTAGCAAAGTTCATCTCTTCATAATGATAGAAGTAAAGGGCCTACACTGACACATAAGTATCAACTTTATATGCAGTTGGTAAATAAGCATGCAATGGATTAGTTTGATCACATTTGAATTATTTTAAAACAAATTTTTAAATGAAAATCAGTTTTAAAAGTTACCTACTTTTTATATAAACTTTTTCTTACATGGAGTGACATTTTATTTTTTTGATTCTGAATTTGATGTTTTTGTTTGGAAAATGAAGATGCTGCAGTCATCAAATGCTTTTGCCATTATTAAGACTGATTAGGTATCGTAGTAGTAAGTATGACTGATTGCCGTGTTGGTCAATTTGGACAGGTTAAGAGATTTGATAACCTCCCTGAATGATACCTTTACGATTTGGATAGGTTAGGTTAAGGTATTTGATAACATCCTCGAATGATAAGACTACGATTTGAATAGGTTAGGTTAAGGTTGGAACGAAGTTTTTAAGGGGGGTTTGGGGGGGTGGAACCCCCCATACCTCTTTGGACACCTCTCCAAATGATAACACTACACCCTCTTAGGTTGAAACATATTCATTTAGAATAGGGCTGCTATAATTGTCTGCCAGTGCGCATATCAACATTAGACTAGCTGACTGGCACTTGGCATTACTCCGGAACATTTCGGACCTCGAATCTGTTATATAATTTACTAGCTTATACCCGTCTTGCTTTACGTTTTTGATTCCGATTGTCAGGCTTGATCGGTAGGTAATTAAACAGGTTCTAGTCTAGCTTCCCATTGCTTTGCAGACCTCTATAACTGACGTAAGCACAGAAAAAGAAGAATGAAACTTTCACAATTCATAAAAAGAGAGAAGAATGACACTTTTAATGTTCATTAAAATTTTGTATGAAGATCCTAAAAAATAGAGTTTTTTTAACAGTTAAGTGTATAAACGACGCCGCTGGAGCATTTCAGAAATTCCCTCCATTGTTTCAATAGGTAAAACTTGGAATTTTTTATTGATGTTGTATAGTTATCTATGACAATAAATTATCTATGGTAGAGGCAGACGCCAGACGCCATTAGAGAGTATAACTGTCGTATTATTTGAGAGACCTTTAATTACCAAATACAAAACGTAACATGGTGTAAGAAGCGGGATAAAAAAGTCTTAAGTGAAATTTAACTAAAACGTCGTCAAGTTAATAAAAAATTGCCGAAATTCGGTGTCAAATATACTACTTAGTCAAACATAATAATATTCTATTGTGTACCAAGTGAATAAAAATGGCGCGACTGAGTGACGCAATAGAAAAAATGTCGTTAGAAGGTAACACACAGGACAATTGGAAACGGTGGATCCAAAAATTTGAAAACTACATGGTTGCAAATGATTTCGAAAAACTGGCTGACAAAAGGAAAATTGCAATCCTTCTGCATTCATTGGGAGGATCAGCAATTGATATTTTTAACACTATTCCCAAAGAAGACCAAGAGAATTATGACAAAGTGATTAAAAAATTCACAGCACATTTTGTACCGAAACTAAACATGACAATGGAGAGGTTTAAATTTTTTACAAAACGTCAAAAGGATGAGGAAACAATAACGGAGTATGTAACTTCTTTAAAATCATTGACGAACACCTGCCAATTTAAAGACTTAAAAGAGGAGTTGGAGAGAGATATGTTCGTGATTGGATTACATCCCAAATACACTAAAATTAAGGAGCAACTTTTACAAATGGAGGGACTGACTCTAGAGAAAGCAGTGGCTTTTACACAAGTGGTGATTACCAGCAACAAAGAAGTGCAGCAGATGGAGAAAAATTCCAGTGAATTGCAAGAAGCAGAGGTCATGGCGCTGAGAGCAGGACCAAACTCAAGGCCTTTTGTGTCGAAATCATATGGTCAGCGGGGCAATACATCAACAAAACCTTGTGGACGCTGCGGACAGTTCCATCGTAGTAGATGTCCTGCACTTGAAGCAAAATGTTTCAAGTGTACAAGAATTGGACATTTTGCCAAGTACTGCAGAAGTACAGCGCAAAGGAGAATAAATTTATGTGAGGTGGACGAAACAGACAATCAAAACGGGTATAGTGAAACTTTTTATATAAACAATGTACATTCCAAGTGTTCTGAACCGTGGACAATTGACATAATAGTTAATAGAGATAAAATTAAATGTTTAATTGACACTGGATCCATGGTGAACATAATGTCAATGAAAAAACTACAAGAAATCATGTCAAATGTCAAAGTGAACTCTTGCGCTATGAAATTAATTTCATACGGTGGGCATCCAATACCAGTAGTAGGAAAATGTAAACTGAAGTGCACAATAAATAATGAAGATAAATTTATTGAATTCATTGTAACTGAAACTAATGCGCGAACAATATTGGGGCTCAATAGTTGTCAATCGTTCGGGTTAATCAAAAAAGTTTATTTAAATCATTCCAGCAATGGTGTGGAAGAAATTGTATTGAAATATGATATGTTGTTTCAGGGATTAGGATGTGTTCCTCAACAGTGTCATATAACATTGCAGCCTGACGCGGTTCCTGTCATCGACCCTCCTCGTAGAGTTCCATTTAAATTGTTGAAAAAATTAAAAATAGAATTAGACGACATGGTCAGTAAAAATGTCATTGCAAAAATTGAAAAACCAACAGACTGGGTAAGTTCATTAGTCATAGTTGAGAAAAAAGATGGCAAATTGCGAGTTTGTATAGACCCACGAAATTTAAATAAAGCTATTAAGATACCGCGCTTTACATTACCAACTTTTGAAGAGATCAGAAATAGATTACAGGGTGCAAAAGTGTTCTCCCATTTGGATACAGTATCGGGGTTTTGGTCCATTCCACTGGATGAACCAAGTTCTGAACTATGTACATTCAATACACCCTACGGTAGATATAAATATCTGAGATTACCCTTTGGCATTTCATGTGCACCAGAGGTATTTGCCAAGTTCATGCATGATAACTTTGGTGATATTCAGGGAGTAGCTGTATATATTGATGAAATAATTGTTTTTGGGGAAGATGAAGGATCGCACAACAAAGCTCTCGATCAAGTTCTTAAAAAAGCCAAAGAGTTAAACTTGCGATTTAATAAAAGTAAATGCAAATTTAATGTAGAAGAAGTGCAATTTTTAGGACACATCTTTACAAAAGATGGTATAAAACCCAATTATGATTATATCAAGGCTATTAAAGAAATGCCTATACCGACCAATAAACATGATTTACAGAGATTTTTAGGAATGGTCAATTATGTGGGTATATTTATAAAAAATTTATCAGAAAACACGGAGTTGCTTCGTACACTTTTAAAAAAAGATGTAGACTTTTCATGGGATGCAAATTATCAAAAATCTTATGACATGTTAAAAAACATAATTTGTTCGGTTCCAGTGCTATCTCATTATGACAATAATAAACAATTAACATTAGCGGTAGATGCATCCCAAAAAGCAGTAGGAGCGGTAATTTTACATAATAAACAGCCAATAGCTTTTGCATCTAAATCTTTAACGCCAACCCAGTGCCGTTATGCGCAAATAGAAAAAGAACTTTATGCAATTGTATTCGGGTGTCAAAAGTTCTATCAATATGTTTATGGAAACCAAGTTAGAGTGGAAACTGACCATAAACCATTAGTTACATTATTCAAAAAATCTTTAAACGAAGTGCCCATTAGACTGCAAAGAATGATGCTTGCATTGCAAAAATATAATTTATCAATAGTATATGTTCCGGGCAAGTATCTGTATATACCTGATACATTGTCCAGAGCTGCTTTGTCAGAAACAGACACTTACTCTTTTGAAAATGAATTGTGTTTAAATATTAATTCAGTAGTTAGCAATTTAGCAATATCACCAAACAAATTGAAAGAATATCAGGAAGCAACCGAACAAGATGAAACTTTGACCTGTCTTAAAAAATTGTGTTTAAATGGATGGCCAAAATCTAAAAGTCTTGTAAATGATCTGATTAAACCTTATTGGAACATTCAGTCAGAAATCAATGTTATTGATGAATTAGTCTTCAAGGGCTCAGCTCTTATAATTCCTAAATCAGAACAGGGAGAAATGTTAAAAAAGATACATGTAGGTCATATGGGCATAGTTAAAACCAAACAAATGGTTAGAAATGTCATATATTGGCATACAATCAATCAAGATATTGATCGTATGATTGATCAGTGTGCAATTTGTTTAAAATTCAGACCAAACAATAGTTCAGATCCATTGTTAACTTACGAGCCAACATCATATCCATGGGAGCGTGTGGGAGTTGACTTAATGAGTTTTAATAATGAAACATATTTAATAGTGGTAGATTATTATTCCAAGTATATAGAAGTCGAATCACTACATAATAACTACACAGCTAATAAAGTTATAAAATGTCTCAAATCTATGTTTGCCAGGCACGGAATTCCGTTACAGTTGGTGACTGATAATGGACCTCCTTTTAATTCAGAAAATTTCAAATCATTTACACAAGAATGGGACATAAACCACACTACTACAAGCCCACATTATCCCAAATCAAATGGTCAAGTAGAAAGTGCAGTTAAAATAATAAAAAACATATTTAAAAAAGCACAAGATGAAAATAAAGATCCGTATTTAGGGTTATTGCATTATAGAACATCACCATCTCAACTTCTAATGTCCAGAACACTTAGGTCGAATATTCCGACACAAAAACAAAATTTAAAATCCAAAATTGTCAAAATAGAAACATTCCAAAGTAGGAGTGAGACCATGCCAAAAAATAGTAAAAATAGGTTTGAATTAAATAATTTTAATGAGAATGATAATGTAGTATTTAAATTGCATCCTAAAGGATTTTGGATGCCAGCGGTGATAAAGGAGGTGTTAAAAGATTATCCCAGGTCATATATTGTACAAACTGAAAATGGAAAATGTTACAGAAGGAACAGATACCACTTGAGACAGGATAATACCCTCCGTGAGCAACCGATTATAAAAAGAAAAAATGATCAATTTGATTTAGATTTTCCATTTCAATTAGAAATTAATAGGGAATCAGAAGCAGTGGATTCACATGAGAAAGACTGCCAAACAAATGTCAGTAATCGATGTGAAGGAGATACAGTTCCACAGTCTAGGTATGGTAGGGCAATTAAACCGCCTGTAAAATTGACACTGTAGAGGAATACAAGGGTGTGTAAGATTCTAATAATTATAAAATAAGTACCATTGCTATTCTAATCATTGATATCAAGAGTGTAGAACTATAATAATGTTTAACTACCATTTAATTACATGTTGCTATATACAAAACATACTATAAAACTAAAGAGGGAGATGTAGGATAAGAACAAAAATAATCTTGTATTGTATAAAACTAATAAGGGAGATGTTGTATAGTTATCTATGACAATAAATTATCTATGGTAGAGGCAGACGCCAGACGCCATTAGAGAGTATAACTGTCGTATTATTTGAGAGACCTTTAATTACCAAATACAAAACGTAACAATTGAGACTCCAGGTATTCCTATAATGGGGTGTCTATTGTGCTGTTCTTTTTTTATTTTTATACAATATGCCGTCTATTCATAAATAATACCCATTTTGTAAAATAGTTCGTTATCTGTCTATTGGGTGCCGGCCGGGCTCCCATACTAATTGTATGTAAATGGCCAGGTATTATCTGTATTTCGTGGAATATGGACTGTATACCTGCTTTTACTTTCATTCTATAAACACATTGCAATAAGTTATATTGTATTGTAATTTACGGTTTTTATAGTAAAAATAATATTTTGGAAGTGTGTAATGTTTTATACCTACATAACTAGAACACCTGCAAAATGTTGGTATCAACACAAATTATGTTGTTTGTATTTTATTTGTTATCAAGATACAACTAATAATTTTTATATTTATAAACTCTACTGAGCCTAGTGATATAGTGCTAACTTGCGAAAAAGAGGTCACAGGCTCAATTACCGGTCGAGTCAGAGTTTTCTAACTATTTTTTCACTAGGGCTGGCTTGTCTCAGATTGGTCGGAATCGGTTGACTAGAAAAACTGCTGGTGAAACCTACTGACATATTTTTAGAAACTGGGAGTTCCATCAACTTGGGAGACATACTCACCTTAACTAATTTTGAAACTAAAATCAATCAATCAATACTCCCTTTGGAACCCAATTCGGGGCATAGAGAGGCAACAAGAGCGCGATTTCAATGACCTCTTCCCACACCATGCCCAAATCACTCAGCTCTGCTTCGAACGTATGGGAGACGGTGTGAAAGGGTCTTCCACGTCTTCCCCCTTTTCTTAGCCAATTCTAATTTGCATCCTGCATCTTGCACATTTCCCAGCCGAATCCGTCTCCTCTTCATAATGGAAAATGTGAAAAAAAAAATATAAATCATTTTTTGAAACTAAAATATTCTAGTCTAAATTTGACAGGAACCTAAAAGAAAATATTCATGTGAATTTCCAAGTTAAACGTTGCTAAGATGATAAAGAAATCTTCAGTTTTTGGATTAACCAAAATTATAACATCGGTATAAAATGTACCAAAAAAGTTGTCTACAATGCACTATGACGAACCTGTGGATTTTGAAAAAAATAAAGAAAAAAAAGATATATTCACACATTACAACGAAACTTTTACTATGAACGGACCTATTCAGCAATGTGATTAAATTTCATACTTGTTCAGTGTTCACCAAAAATAAGAGTAATAACCATTCCAAATTAATGTACGATAATTTTCGAATTAAATAGTATAAATTTTTATGTGTATATCATTTCCCTAGACAAAATATCCATTGTTCTTTTCCAAAATGTATACGCAATATCGAAAGTTCTATACTAATTGTATGGACGCCGGCCGAGCGTTGTATAGACAGATACCTGACTTTATGCCTATCGACACTTAACGGTTATATAGCTCTAAATATAGTAAAGTTAATGCAGCAAATTGTATTAAAGAACCTTCTCCGGCATTTTGCACGGCTCTGTGCAGATTCATATCTGATGTAGCATTTGTATTTTGAGCGTGATGCTATAACATACGGTAAAAAGCAAATAAAAAAACATTTCTGAATTATTATGTAGATATATAGTATAAATTTTACATTGACCAGGACAAATGACTCTTGGACCGGGACACTGGGAAACAAACCTCAAAACCGGGACATGTCCCGGTCTACCGGGACGTATGGCAGTCCTAATTTAGAAGGGTTTTGTCAAAAATCGAAGAAGGCCGCGAAGCAAATAATCACCTTAAAAAGTGTTCATTTGTTTTTTTTAAATCATATCAAGATTATCTTTTGGGTAATTATTCAAATATTATTGGGTATTCAAAAACCATAAAAAACTATGACTGAAGAAAATATTTAAAATAAGATAAATCAATCCATTTTTAGAACATTCAAGAGTAATCGGGAATATAACTTACTTACCCGATAGTTATAATAATATATTATTGTTTTTCGAATAATTACACGAAAAATAAAATTCGATCCTTTTTAAAACAAAGACTTTAATTGTTTTTCTAAACTTCTCTTCTTTAATTGCAATAACAAAATACAAAAGAGCTTCCAAGCGCTATCCGTCCCACCATGTCCCACAAATCATCTGACATTTCATCATCAATATCATTCGCGCGCTAAAAAAGCCATAGAGAATATAAAAATTTGAGTTTGATGTAGCATGGACAATTAAATTGGTGAACAATGTTGATAGGGAAAGTCTTGAAAATGCAATGCTGGCAAGTCACTTATCCGCATTTTTTTTTACTTTATTGATCCACCTTGATTGGAAAACCTCTGTGTATTTGCTCCAAATGACTTCAGGTTGCTCTTTTTCAACTTTTTATAAACTCGAGTTTAAACATTATAAATGAAAACAGCCAAAACAGGAAAAATTCCGAGCTCGTGACATACATAAATTTTACACCGCATTTATGGATGGCTGAGATGAATAAAAATATTTAGACTTCCTAAAAGTTTATAATATCACAGTTCAGAGTAATCAATAAAATTGGAAAACTGGAAAAACTTAAAGTATTATAGGAAAGAAAATAGGATCCAGTTGATCTTCTAATTCTTTATTTTTACTATCGTTACATCTTAGGTCAGAAAATAGAATTGAAATGAAACCGAGAAACAGCAAGTTAAAAAGCTACCTAAGGCTTCTTAAACATTTCTGCGTAAACCTTTTTTGATAGATTATGATAGAAAGAGCCGAAACATCACCACCAACAAAGTAATGTTTCTAAAATCGTAATTTGGCATTGATCCAATACGGATGTAAAATTAATGTTTAGAGACCTCTACCGCTGCGCTCCAAGAAGCTATCTGACATTTCAAATCCCATACAAATGAAATTGGGTTTTTTGTTTAATTTTTTTTAACCACAAACGACGTTTTTAAGATGTTTTTTTTTTCACTTGTTCGTTTCCAGTACAATGATTAGCATTAATCTTATTTATTTGGTTTCTCTAAGAAACAATTTTTTTTCTGGAACTGATTTCATACAAAATGTATGGAAGATTGGAGCGCAAAGCTGTCAAATGACGTCACACTTTACACACGTATAGGAAAATGCACTTACTGATTTTAACAAGTCGCAAGCGGTTTGTCGCATGTAGAAATGAATTTATCTGTCTATTCGGAAACAATGAAAAATAGTGCAAATTTTCTATGGCCGGTGTAAAAAATTTCTATTTGAATATCTGATGTTGTCTTCCGGATATTTTTGCGTAGTTCGTGTAATCCTTATGCGGAGAATTTTGTAATTTCGTTTTGCCATCTTTCAAATTTAAATATTTCAGTATTGTTGCTTGTTTACCAATACTGGAGTGCCGATGTTTCTACATAATTTTACCGCGATATTTTTTTCCGATTAAAATTTGGTTAACCATTTGTTTACAACTCGTGTTTGGATATTGCTAGTTGCGAATCTTATATAAAGTTCATGATTTTGTTTATTTATAGACTGCTAACGCAATCATGTAAGTAGAAATCATCGAAGTATGTCACAGAGAGATACTGCCATTCACCTTTTTGCAGGAGGGTAAGTTTTTCTGAAAAATAGTGCGACGTTATAACTTTATGACTGAAACAATATGCTATTAATTGTACATTAAGATGTCACATTTGTGAAACAAGTCGCCGATTTGTTGAAATAATCATTTTATTATTAATGTTTTGTAACATTGATTAATGATAACTTTTTTCATGTTACGTCATAATATCAAAATATTCACTGTACATCAGGGCTGTCCAAATCCCAAGTTGTGCATGAAAAAAAAATCGAATGCCCGAATTACAAAGTAATTAAAGTTGGTAGATTATGTTAAGGATCACCAATACAATCAATTGTATTTCCATTGTTCCTGCAGATATTTACAGGAAGCATTGAGCGTAGTTGAATAAAATTACATCTTAAGTATTTCAAAATAGTTGTAACTGCAGTTTTTATAAACTCATTTGATACATTAATGTGTACCATAAACTTGGAAATAAAACAATGTGTAGTTTAATCTCACTGACAATATAATATTAATATAGCTGCTATTGGAATTCAATAAGCTGTGGAAACTTTTTTATTATTCTTAAATTAATCAACAAAAAATCTAGTTATATCTATATCAGATTTCTCTACAGTGACGGATTTGCAGTCTCGGCCGCCCTAGGCCCCAGGCCATACGTAGCCGCCAATTTTTCAGCACTCTATTATACTACATAATGAAATTACACTTTACTGCCAACTGTTATCGAAATCAATTCATAAATTTAGTTTCGTAAACTATAAAAGCGGTTTCAGGGCTAATTGCACATAAAGTATGCAAGTAAGAGTTTTTGATTACGATTGGCCGCCCTAGGCCAGGGCCTACTGGGCCTTAGGGCAAATCCGCCACTGTTTCTCTATCTTCATTAAAAGCTACTGGTGAGAAGAGTAAACAAATACATATTTAGAATAATCAAATTATTAAATAAAAATTGGAATAACTTTAAAGTGGTCTTATTTGGATAGTTAAGATTAAGTCCCTGCACATTTTGAATTCTGTGGTTTGGCGAACCATAACCCCCTACATCAGGAAATTTTTCGTGAGACTGTCAGTTTAAAATAAATTGGATTATTTTGATAATAGGTATGGTAGTACAACTCGTCAATACATAATATTAACCATGAGAATGTGTCATATTATCTTATCTGTTATATTTTATAGATAACCTATGTTCTTTGATGAATTATTAAAATGAACTAATTTTATTAATTCAACAGTTGTTATTTAATGTTTCACCTAACGCAATATTTAACTTTAGAATGTATTGTTACATCCTTATCACAGCATTTTGATATAGGATATAGTTAATTATTATGTTTCCAAGTGCTAAAAATAAACTAAATTAATTACATTAAAAATAATTTTGTTCAATGATTTAAATGTGGAATGTTTAGAATGTGGGGGGTCATATATAAAGTTTGCAGTTTTTGGCCTTACAATAAAACTTTTCCCTTGAAATCTTTGAAAAAACACAAGACAAAAAATCTTTAATAAAGTAATAAAACGTTTCAATAAGATTAAAATAAGTAAATGATATTGTGGGGAAGGAAACCATAATATGGTTGAGAACATCCATAGATAATATAGATGAGAATATCACCTTTTTTTTTCATTTTAAGTATTTCCCATCCAAGTAGTACCTATCTGAGTACTGATTTGAACTATTTGGCAATAAATTCTTGGTGTTGCCACTAGTAGAAAAAAAAATATTGTATTGTCTATTGTTTTCTCCAGCTTGTACTAAGGCCCAAAATTACAATACAGGCATAAGGTCCACCTTAACAGTGAGGAGCACATTAAGCTTCGCTTAACAAAATTATGCAAATTACAATGTCTCCTTAGCACGAATTTGGGGCTTATCCTGCTCGTTAAGTTAAGGGATACCCTGGGGTGTCCTCAACAGCGTAAAGCTCGCTTAACTCAGTTTTTTTTTCTCGCTAGGAGGCACCACAAGTCACTATACGGACAAACTGACATTTAAAATGTCATTATATAGCCGCGCAATTATTACGCTTTTTGAAGATGAAATGTCTAATTAATTATGATTCATTACGCTTATTTGTTTGCTGTTGCTTAGGTTGTTTCACTAGCGATTCTATTTGGATTTATTCGTGACCCTTTCTTTGATTATTTGACCACCACATTGACTGATATACACTGTTTGATAATAATTACAAGATCGTTTTGCTTTAACCTAGTTGAATGTATGATATATGGTTATGTTTATTATTGAACACATCTTTCACTTTCCGTAGCTGTATCTTAATTAAGTTAAATAACCGAAGCAAGGGTCATAACACATAAATACCAAGTCAGAATCCAAGAGCGGGCATCCATAAACCAAAACCACAACACAAACAATGGCACGCGCCCGGTGAACATGACAGATGTGGAGCGTAATGCATAGATAAAACCACGATAAAAGACAAGTAGGACTACCAACTTAACCATATATATACGGCTTAGCCAAGCCGCAGTCGAATTTTGATTGATATTCTCATGTGAGCGATAGCTCCACTTAACTTGTAAGCTTCCTCAATAAAGCTCCAGGATAAGCTACAAATTGTAATTTTGGCCCTAAATGGATTACATTCTCTTTTGGATCTATAGCCTAAGGTCTTAAGCGATGTCGTTGACTTCCTATTAAAATTTTACAATGTCTTATTTCCTTCACCACTTATTAAATTTAATGGTTTGACAAGAACAAAGTAGAATGCCTAGTTTAAAATAGGTTGAGTAATATGGGTTTAAAATTAATGTTAAAAGACCTCTAGCGCAATGGTCCACAAAACTATCTTGAAAAGTCTACATCCATACTAATTTAACAGTACCTACCTATTTGCATTTGTTTTATTTATTTATTTTTACCACAAACAGTATTTCTAAGATTTGTTTCGCCCTGGTTGTTTCCACCAGAAAAGCATAAATGCATACTTTTTCGGATTCCCCAATAATCCAAAAATTTTCATGAAATGGATTCCATACGAAATGTATAAAAGATGGGGCCACAATTCTATTAAATGACATCACACTTTACATACGTATTTAGCAACACCAACTATATAAGAAGGCCTTAGCGCTACGTCACATCATGAGGCTCAGCATTCACATGCCTATATCTGTATGTACTTACCTGTACGCTATGATATCTGTCTACACGCCGGCGCCCTGGTGACGCGAGAGGAAAAATGGCCTCCAGCGCTTAATTACTAAAATAGTCAACCAATGTGAGATAGGCTTAAGGATATCTTTGAATACTCCTTTTACATAACCATGTCTAAAAAAAATATTCCAGACTAATGTCGGCGATACACATGCCTGTAGCTGGCACACTTGCATGCCAGCTCCTGGTACATGTCACCTACTATCAAGGCAACCACCTACTATCAAGGCATGCAAGTGTGCCAGCCACATGCATGTGTATTCCCAGCTTTATATTAAGTTAGGAAAGTGAAATGATGTTCTTTGATTTTATTTTGAAGTGGTGATTAAAGTTAATTTGATGCAGGAAAATTTATTGACATTGCAGTGTGGCAGGAACAGCTGGTGCAGTGGTTACTTGTCCACTTGAGGTTGTTAAAACCAGACTTCAATCTTCCATAGGACTTGGAACTTCTGCCAAATCAAAGGTAATTTAATATTTAACTCATGCATCTAAACAGTGTGTTCTTACAAATGAAGTATGAAGTTTAATTCCTGCCAGAAACTTGTTTTTGTTGCTTTCTTTTTGAGGATAGTGTAAACTAGTGATGTAGGTCTGTTTATTGTATATGCATACCGAGGGTCAGCAGGTGTGGCTCTTTCCCTAAAGTATATGTATTTATGTGGTAAGTAATATGCTATGTTCCGTTGTTATAAACAGGAAGTTCCCATAACCCAGTGTTGCCCTTGTCCTGTAGGCCTAGACAAATTGCATTTGACCATCGACTACAAACCAATTGTTTGACAATGTAGAGTAGGAAGAAAATTAACTGTTCACTTTTTATATTTTTATATGAGTGTCTTTGTTTGGTTTAAATAATTGTTTATATGTTCCAGTGGACAGTTAATTTTTTCGCACTATACATTGATGAAATCTTCGTTTGTAGTCGTACGCCAATTTGAATTTGTCTACGGGTTTGAGCTAATTTGTCGGCTGGTTTGAGCCGGACAATTTGCTTTTTGCAATGTGCCGTCTGGGCGAAACCTAAAATGCTTTTTAAAAAGGAAATTATACCTTTTCGGATACAAAAATTTTGGGAGGTCCTTCGGGGTCAAAAATTTTCCAAAGGTGACAAACCAGAATAATTGAGCATGTGGAAAAACAATAGAACTGTTTTATTTCATTTTTATACCTACTTCAAAATTCTATCAAGAATTCAGGATCAGATGGAAAAGGACATTAATTTGTTTGAGTGACCCATAAATGGGTTATATCGTCCCTTAAAGGGTCCCAAGTTTACTTTACCACATTGAGAACTATGGAAAGGACATTTCTTCCTTCCTTCCACAGTTGTGTGTGGGAATCTCTGATTAAGTATCACATATTTCTTCCATACTAGTGGTCGACCAGTGCTCGAAATTCGACCATAACTTACTTAGATTATAAATTTGAACATTAAACTGAGCGAGTGCTATTTTACAATTATTTTCTTTTCAAAACAATGACTGTGGACCCTTTGGTCCTAACCAGAGGCACAGCACCTCCAGAAACAAAAATAAACTAACTAAATAATAACATTAAAATATTAATTCTAAAACGTCCATATTTCATTCGTATTCAAAGCTCAGACGGGATTAACGTGAGAATATAATTAAATGCGCGCAATTTGGTTGACTTTGTATGAAAAATTTCTAAAAAGCCAGAAACGGTGGAGTAAGTGAAATGGGCTACTGTAAGAATGGACAATTATGAATGCGAGAATGAGAGGGTGCAGGTGCAGAAGACAATAATTTTGTTGTTAGATTATTTCAATGATGGCGTCGCATCATATTTGTTCCATACAAACTTTAATATCATATTTTATATTATTTCTTATCCTTTTTAGAATCCAATAAATCACACATCGGAAGAATCTGTTGAGCCAATTTCGAGTTATAAGTGTTTGCACTAACCCAACTTTAATTTATATTAGAGATACCTAAGTGTGCGAAATTTCATACTCCTCCGTCCGTGCGCATTTTCCGTAAAAATAGTCACAAAGTTTTTCCTTCACATATTAATATATAGATAATATCCCCTGCCGATACCTTTTGTTACTGTTATACCAACAATCGACTAACATATGAATAATATAAGTATGAAAAGGATTTCTCATGGGGTTAGATTGTTTCGATGACAATACCAAAATTCAAATCAACTATTCTATAAGATTTTAATTCTAGAATAGGTCCACTAATAACATGTATATTTTTTAATATTTTCAGGATATGGTACACTTAAAGCCGTCTAACCGTGCTAGTCTCATACATTGCATAAGGTATGTGTATTTTCAAATATTCATATCTTAGAAGATTATGATTTTCTAATCCTAAAAAGTCATAATCTTATCTGGCTATTTTGCTAGACACCCAAGTGACGGACTGTAGATCTGAGTCTCTGTACAACATGGTAATTGAATATAATGGGGTCTTGTTAGCTCAACAATTAGACCATCTACCCGATTTTCTCATACTGAGAGACGGTTGTAGATTTGTGTGAGCTAACATGAATATAAATTTTCAATTGCTTCCAATGGTTTTAACCATTATAATAAAGAGGATTGTTATGATGTCGACATTGAATAGGTAGGTATATTTATAGCCAGAACATACTGTAAGAACTAAGCAGAAATTCAGCATTGATTGCAACTTTTTTTGTAAAAATATTTCAGTTCACCCAGACGGAGTTCACTGCACTGAAATATAATATAATCGTCATAAACAAAATTAAAGTAGTGAAAATCACCGACGTTTATTTGTACAAAACACAACTTATTGAAGTACTCTGGTGTAGGTGGTATGCAGTTTTGTATATATATTTATGGTAGTCCGTACCGCGTACCTCAGACTGTAACACCATTATCGTTTATCTTAGGAATACAGAAATAGACAATTATCCTATATAAGATCAAGCTTACAGTTATTTCTGTAGATACAGCTTCAGTTCTTCTTTTATGTTACATCCCCACATTCTGCATCTCTTCCAATGCAGTGCTCAAAAACAGGCAAGCTAGTGTTAACCAATTATATATCTATTCTTGATTACATATTTCCCTATTAAGCTTCTGTCATTAATTACAATATTCATTCCTTATTAAATCATTAGACAATTGCTATCTGCCATTCCATCTCTTGGCAGGTCTCTGTGGAGGTCTGCGTACCGCATTCTTACCATCAAAAATATAACTGTGTACAGTATGCCTGCACAAAATATGCATTCTTGGCACTTGGCATTTGTTCTCACTCAAGTTTTAATTCAATTCAACTGTACAACATACCTAATTGATATTAAGAGAAATAAAAACTGAAAATTTTATAGGAATCATACTACCAACTAAGTGCCTGTAGCAGCATTTCTCAATTCGTAGGTTTATACCCAGTACTGAATGGTACAAAACTAAATTACAGGCTACAGCTTTGTTAAATAAATTTCTATATCATCCTCATTGCAGAGTATCGTGACCATCACCATTCCAATCAGCTGTTTCCAAATTTCCCGGTCCAACGCCAAGTGCAGGGCTTCACACAGTGTCCTTCCTGTTGTGTCTATAACCCATCCTGATCCTGAGCTCGGGTGCCTCCTCCCTGTTTTGAAGAGTGTCTCCAAACTATCATCTTCGGATCACGCAATGTATAAAGAACTGCATGACACGTTGCGCACACACAACAGTTGTTCTCTGACATTTAGTTCTGTCAAGATGGATTTGTAGAGAAAAGTTACCATTTGGTTAATTAATACAGCCATTCTTTGTATTAAGAATGCATGGGACCGTTCAAGTATTACGCAACGCATTTTTTTAACATTATTGACCCCCCAAGATGCATTGTAACGCTTTTTGTTACCCCTCTTCCCATTCTCTAAACGTTGTCTAATGCACATATTACAACTATGTATGCCTTAAATCACAATTATTACTGGAAAGTCACTAAATACCTTTGTTGGTGTGCCGGTAATACAATAGTAACGTTTTACAAGAATAACCCCCCCCCCCATATTGCGTTACGTAATACTTGAACGCTCCCTATGGACTGATGGATGTATTGATAGGCCGATAGTATAAGTCATAACAAATTTGGGAAACACTGGCTTAGCAAATTCAACAACTGCAAGAGATAATGAACGTCTAAAGATAGTAAATCTTATTTATAGAATTCATATTTTTCCCAAATTTAAGTGATAAGTATACCAGTAGGATTGTACCTTTTTAAGGGTTTTGTAATAGTGTGAAAAGCAAATATCACCCTTTTTTTAGCTTGCAGATGTTCTTAAGTAATTAGTTGGGTTTTGAGCTTAAACATATTCAACAGATTATTTTGCTGGTTAAAGTTTAAAATTGTGCCTTTTGTACAGGTACTTATTTGCTAGTATTTGGTAAATTAAATGCTGTGTTGTGGTATTTCATTAGAAACCGCTCTCCCATTGACTTACCATAAGTTAGGTACATTTTTATAATTGGGTATTGTTTATTTGCAGGCATATAGTAGAGACAGAAGGCCCCAAAGCGTTGTTCAAAGGTCTAGGACCAAACATTGTAGGTGTTGCACCATCTAGAGCAATATATTTCTGTACATATTCAAGAGCAAAAGCTTTAGCCAATCAACACTTGCAACCGGATACTCCTGTTGTACATCTCACTGCTGCCAGTGCTGCTGGTAATACTTGTTCTTTTATTTCACTTTTCATTAAGTTTCGAAGTAGCAAGTGTATGTATGAGTGCAGATGTGAAGCAACAAGTGGACAGAACTGCAAGTTGCGAGTCAAGTGCAGGTGTTAACAGTGATAGAAGGGATTTTTTTCCGCGAGAAGTGTTATCCCACGTTCCACGCACTGCACTGCAAATAAATGTGCACGCATTCTGAACTCAAAAGAAACAACACATTGAACTGCACAGAGCAACTACTCACACTTAAGATGCACTTTTCTTCTGTGTGGAAGTGGAAATTGCCCTTTAGGCACATTTTATTTTTATTTGATATAAATATATTGTTTGTGGTAACATTAAGGTATGAGTCAACACTCATTGTTAAGTAGCAAGTCTAAATTGCGGTTGGGAGTTGCGGGCTATAATTCCAGGTCAAAAGTAAGATCTGCTTCTGTGAAGTACGAGTTGGTTCGAGTCCAAAGTTGCTCCGCCCACTTGTAACAATGTATAAATGAGGATTAAGTAAAATAAGAACTCTGGAGTATCATAATCTAAAGATTGGTTCACAAATAAGAAACATACCTCCAATGCCTCTCCTCTTAACAGCTTAATCATCAGTAACTCTGTTAAAATGATTGATTTATGTTAAGGTTTTGTTGCCTGCACAACAACTAATCCGATTTGGTTTGTGAAAACAAGACTGCAATTAGATGGCCAATTCACAACTGCTGGGCAATGTATTAAACGGATATACGCACAATCGGTATGTTTATATTTGTTAGTGCATGTTGTGATGTTTAGATGAATTAACATAATACAATGTTCCAAAAATGTATGGTTTCAAATATATTTCAGGGAATCCTTGGTTTCTACAAAGGGATAAGCGCCTCATATATGGGAATAAGTGAAACTGTAGTCCATTTTGTTTTGTACGAAGGTGTAAAAGCTCGTTTAATAGAAGCTCGAAGAAAACGAATTTTAACAATCAACAATGAAGAGGATAGTAACATAGATCCAGATAAGAAACAACCTAAAGACTTTCTGGAATTCATGGCAGCTGGGGCCTTTTCCAAGACTGTTGCATCTTGTATTGCATATCCTCATGGTTGGTTACTTATTTTAAGTAAGTAAGTACTGCCTTGGAACTAGTAAAAGTATTGCGAATATATTTAATTTTCTGTTTGCAGAAGTTGCAAGAACCAGATTAAGGGAGGAAGGTAACAAATACCGATCGTTCTGGCAAACCCTGCACACGGTTTGGTCTGAGGAAGGCTATAGGGGTGTGTACCGAGGACTAGCCACTCAGCTAGTGAGGCAGATTCCTAACACAGCCATCATGATGGCCACATACGAAGCAGTTGTTTATTTGCTAACGACATATTGTAATTCGTCATTCTACGACAACACCTAGCACTCATTAGATTGTGGTTTCATCTAATATTTCCAAGCTTATACGTCATATTTAAAAGAAATTAGTATTGGTTCCAGTTAATGTAAATAGATTTTAGAAATTAATATTAAGAAGTTTTACATCAATGTACAATTATTGAACCTTTTTCGAATGTTGTTCATTTTTCAATGTCTCTATGTGATAAGTGTATCATCCGTACTGAATTGGTGTGATAAAATGTAGGTAGGTATATATTATAAAGTTTACTATTATGTTTAATGAATTCGTGGGTAGTATGAAATGCCATTTATTGTGTATAGTTACGTTGAAAACAAGTAAATTTTTATATTACTTTGTTATGTATGTACAAATGCATCTCTTAGTCATCCCATTAAAATATGATGGTGCTATCTTGTATTTACTTCTTTAAGAGTGTATCGCGAAACCCTTCTGTAGCCAAAAATAATCCCTTTTGTACATTTGCTTAAGTAATTGATATTGAATATGATTCTCTATGAGTTGTTAGTATGTAAATATAAGCTTCAGATTTTATTGTTTCCTCCAACATCACCACAGACAGTCATACTTTAAGTAAGTAATTTAGTAGCACTGCCAAGCTAGTCTGCGATAATAATTGATTGTTATTTAGTTATATTTTTTCTAGTAAGTATTAAAGGCTTATTTCAATCACCAATCATTTTAATTGTTACCCTCATCAATAGGGCTCAGTGTCTATGTCGTGGGAGAGGGCATCTTAAGATCATAAAGCGTAGCATGACTGCATGAAGCAATCTACCAATCAGTTGTGATAAACCTAATTGGAATTTTTTATTGTTTGTAGCTCTGTGTTATAAGGGGAGGCCCCTAAAATCCATTGTTCAAAATGCACCTGCATTATATTTTTTTAATATTTCCATTTTGAATTTTTATAAACATACATAACAAATCAGTCATCTTTGTATGTGGCAACTATAGATATTTTCTTGAAAATTATGGTTTCTATAAGTAAAGTTTTATATAAGTACAGTTGAATACAATCTTGAGAAATTGTCACCATAGGTATATCCCTTTTTCTAAGGCATGTTCTATCCTCTTTTTTGTATCATTTTTCACCTCATCAGCATATGAATTGCCGCTCTATTGCTCATTCTCTATCCACATTATGTATTGTTGTGCACATCTTCATAATTCAACATTCCCGATATTCGAAATGACGATCAATTTATGTATTTTTAATTACGAAATTAAACACCTAGTAAATATTTTAACACATTTATATAAATACTTAATTGAATTTGAACAATATTGTGTTATTATAATATAGAATTACCAAATGAACTATGGATAAATGTGAAAAAAATTGTTGGAACATTTCAAATTTAAAATGTTTTTTTTTTTCTAAACCATCTTATTATTGAGCATAAAGTCTTTATACTTCTTTGAACAATAAATGTTAGGTGTATTCAGGTGCAAGCTTATTAGCATAGACTGTAGGCAATGTTTTATTATGAGAGATTGTAATCTTTGAAATAGAGGCACTTAATAGGCTAAAATTAATTCTATTAGGATCAGGCTTTCACGGCTTGCTTCAATATTATCCATGCTGTGGGATCCAACACTCCTGAGGAAGTCTGACTTTTGATGTCATTTGACAATAAGAAAGTTATGATAGACTATGATTAACCTTTCACAATGAAGCCTAAAACGTGATCTCGTTATTTTCACTGATGTGATGGACGGCCTTTACAGCGACGACTGAACATGACCTATCAGCAGATTTAGACAAGCTTATGCATCGATTTGAGTGAAATGCACAAAATCCTCCATGAACATTTAGCGACCACGAAACTTTGTGCCCAATAATTTGACCGAGACCCAAAAACGCCATTGTCCGGATTGGTATGGGATGCTATTTTGAAAAGATATAATAAAAGTAATATCTTGCAAGTTTGCTCAATTTTTGCAGTTGATTTTTTTTCTGAGAATGGTCCAATAGTGGCACTAACGCTACGTAATATCTTTGTAAATCAGCACCCGATAGATAGCTTTTGTTTTAAAAAATATTTTCTTAAGTTTTTCGCCCTTGAGGTGGCTATAGCTGTCACTAAACGGCGCTTAAAAAATTTTCTTATTATGATTATTCCAAGCTAAATTTTTCCACAAACTTTCATGGGCTCTAAGAGCAAATTTTCACAAAACTTTTTTTTTCTACGACTTATCTTAAAATCTACTAGTATTAATTTATATAAATAATTTATTGAAATAAAGAAAAAAATATTGTTATACACTCTTAAAACTATAATTAACATTGTTGTACTTAAGAATAAACAGATGGTTCCTTTGTTTAGCCTGGCTAATCGCTGAACATACATGGGGGTTAAATCCATAGGTATTGAGGTTCTCTACTTTCCTGCTTCGGGTTATCACCTCTCTCTGTTGCGCCGTGTATAAAAAAATGCGCCATGAATTTATTAAAAAATAGGATCAATCATGAGATTTGAACACTTCCTCGGGTTAATTTTTATTGAATTTTCAGCCTGAGATTATGTGGTTTTGGAATAGCATAATATGCAGTAAACATACCTACCTAGTAGAAAGGTATCGCCATAGCAAAGAGACTCCTATTAGTAACAAAAATGATAGTGTGACCACGTAGCCGCATGTCTTCTACGAAGTAAGTAGATAAGATTATTTTTATTATTTGTAAAGCGGTTTAACGTGTGGTCACCGCGCGCAGTGAAACAACCTGCCACTTCGAGAGCTTTCAACGTACTGACTCGCATACTAGTAAACAACAAAGGGCTCAACTGGGGTCCCACCCCGTGTGGGTATACACGCACACAATAACATTGGCCCTATACATATTCGTCTAGAACCCACTAATACAATTAATAGCGAGTCTACTTGCTAACGCGATACCTGTCTACCTGCCTGTTATTCAGGAAAGGAGGCATAACCATTTCATTTGCTTATGAACTAGGTAACTTGTTAAAGGAGAAATAATGGGAGGCAAACATGGGATATTGTGGAAACACAGGGCAACGTCAATAGCTCTTCTTCTTCTTCTTTACGAGTGGCAGAGAATTACCATTGAATGCATCAACTAGAGACTATTTTCACCACTCCAGATATATATATATAATAAAGAAAACTTCTATAATAGGTAGGCAATGAAAAAGACATTAAGTTAATACATTTTATTCATGATAGTAACCATTTAATCAAAGTGAAAATATTTAATGGGGATCTCAAGTTCACAGAACTTCTAGTGTTTATAATATAAACCCAATTGGGCAATATATTATTAAAAATTCAAAGTTTGTGCAATAGGGTATTTGACTAATTTCCAGAAACCGTTTTAAATTATTCTATGATACATTATAAGCACATTCTCTTTATATTTTCTGAAGATAATGCCATATTTTATATGAAAATCATGTTTAAAGTTTAAATATCCAAAAACGCTGTCTTGTATAATGGCGCTGGTCACGTGGTGCATTTTACGTCACACGTATTGGTATGAGTTTGATAACGTGTTGATGACTGTCATTTACAGACGTGTGACGTCACAGGGAACACAACTAATCACAAGGCGTTTTCATCGGTGACTAGTTCCATAGAAATATTTGGATTTTTATTAAGTGTTTTTATAAAAAATAAGCCTATTTAAGTTGTAAAATAAAAGAAATAAGCTTTCTTGGGCCATTTTCAAACAGGATGACCACAATCTGTAGCTTATTTTTCATAGTGTCAAATACCCTATAATCAACCCATGTTTTGCCAAAACCCAAATCACAACAACATACTTATCATATTTCTTAAAATGAACCAACAGTCCCTTCAAGAGCCCACTTAGGGGCGTAGGGAGGCAACAGGAGCTCGATCCTTAAAATAACAATCTAAACTACAGAATCACCCCCTGGACATATTTAAATGTGACTCTTGATATAAGGACCCAAAAATATGGAGATATCGCATTAGGAATACCTATTGGATATTTGAGTAATCCCTCAAATGGAGAAAGGTCTCGATCAAGTATGCAAATTGGTGTATGTCTGTTATACACAACCAATATTAATGAGGTTAAACCAAATATTAATTTCAGAGACAAAGAAACGCCTGAATTCCATTTCTTTAACTTCTCAAGACGCAAGCTTGACACTTCTTTTAATTTATCTTCTAGTTTTAAGATTTTTCTTTGTAGTTTGGAGTAAGCAGCAAACTGCCCTTGCATCGAAAGTTTACTTTGTTCCGATTTGTGAATGAAGATTTCATTGTAAATTTCATTCTCCTTGGAACTACGTTTACTCAAGTAGCCAAACACCTATAAAAAGAAGTTAAACAATAAGTATTTTCCCTTCCATTTGGTTAAAGGAATAAAATGAAGGTAAAATACGGAAAAAATCTTAGTATTTCCACTTACCAATTTTAGTAGGATTGGAATCGATTCATTTAATAAACTTAGTGATGTTAATATTATTAATAATGATATTTCAAAATGCATTGTTTAAGTTTATTTATGAGTTACACTTAATTTATCTTTCAGAAAACAATCGAGGAATATACCTACTTAATGTTTATTTTTAACAGAACGTCAACACATTTTAGTTGTAGTCATTTTACTACTATTTTTGTTCTATGGAATCAATTCAATAAATGACAGGTTCCTTTTCTTATTCTTTGTGACATAATCTATAACCATCTGCGACCTGCGTTCCAACCATTATTAATTATTTTCATGAATGTATTTATATATTTCAATAACTATTTTAAAAAGTTTAATATGATTTAATCTTTTACTCATTAATAAAGAGTCAGCTTGTTGATATTAGCACCTGAGAAAGAAAGTAGCAGATTTTTTTCCTTCTTTAAGTTGTAGAAGAGAAGATGTATTGGTGAAAATCCGCACAACCACAAAATATTGAAAAAAAAAATTATGTGATGTCTTGCTTAGTTTTTTAGACATCAAAGGTCTAATATAGCCCTAGTTCCCTCTCACTCCTCACAGGGTTGGTAAAGAAACGCACATCCAGGGCCGTAGCCAGGAATTCGCATCAACACCTTTCTGTTCTAACTTTGTTATTTCAGTGACAAAAGTGAAAATAAAAAAGTAAAAAAATTCCATTTATCTTTTGTTCTCGGGACCGTTCATGATGGTTTGATTCTTACTGTGAGTGACCGGACACATTGTAGAAGAGGTTGCCTTTACGGCTGTTAGAGTCGCCAAAGGGGTGATTTTAATGATTTTTCAATCCATTTTCCGGCGTTATCTACTGTCGGATTTCGATGAAAAAAATATATAACATAAATTAGACTTTAATGAAGGCGGCCTCAGAGCCGTTTTTTTGATATCTAGTATAGTTTCTTGTAGAAAATAAAAATAGCAAACGTCGTTTTTCATCTTTTTTTTAATATTCCAACTGATATAGGTATACGTCGGAATGAAATAATTCTTTTTTTGTCTTAAAGAGCATTAAAAAATCTACAAGATTATAGAACGAAATGCTAATATTTATTTCCGGCTTAGCGTATAATCCCAAAAAACCTCTATTTCAAATAAACACTGAATATCGAAATATTCTATCGGCTTTAGCGTGCATGCGATAATGACACTTATAGCACGGGAATTACAAGGAACGCACTGGTTTTCGTTGTGTCAATTATTCAGTCACCCACAACATCGTGGACTTAGATGACGTGCAACCTGCGCTAGTCCAATTTACGTTTTGTATTGTATACTTTTTGACGAAAATTCGTATATTACAGAGGACGACAGACATATTGGTTAGTGATTTTTATTTTATTATTTTTTGTATATTTATTGTCATTGAAAGTTTTTATGGTTTTGTTCACCAGGGCACGTCATTGTTAAAATTCGAATGTTTTAAAACAGGTTCAAGTGTTGCCAAAAAAAACATTGGAAATTAGATTATCCGGCAGTAAAAGCCACACTATTTTCGGATTGTTAAAAATGTTTTATAATACCATTATCGGAACAATTTACTTAGGAACGACCATCCGTTAGTTTACCAGCGACATACTTACAGATATTTTAGTATCTCTTTTATAGTATTGGCCCAATAAAAAGAATTACATTATGTATACCTTTCAAAGATTACAGATATACCTATCTTCAAAATCTCGCCAATTTTCAGGTCACGGAACGCTGTCCCGGACCAAATGAATGCAGCTACTTCTAAGTCCAGAGTTACTGCAAAATTAATCGATACATCTCAAAACCAACCGAGTCACAACAAGGATTTAGATTCAAAGAATATCTTAGCATGCGAAACTTCCAGATTAGAACCAACGACTGAAGGGACAAAAATATCTGGAAGGCGCGTTTTTAATATGATGTGGTTATCTTCACATCCTTTTGATACCATGACATATAATCTTGACCGTCCAGTTTTAAAGGAGGAATTCAACGGCAATGAATCTGCAAACATGCAATATATACATAAGATATAGCATTTCTTTTTGTATGAATTTTGTAATTACGTTTTTTTAATATGCCATTAAAATCAAATATTAAAAAAGTGTATTTTTCCCGTTCCCATTTAATAATCATACAATCTGAAATGGTGGCAATTAGAATGAATAGTATGTGAGTGTTAGGAGAAATTAATTAATGGTGAGAACTCATGTTTAAAAAAATCTGGTAAAAGCAATGTATACCTGAATGTAACGTAAAATTAATAATGTCGCTTTAACCAAATACATGTTTATCGGCATTATCGTTATCATCACTATCATTCACCGTTGTTCAAAAATTCCAAACACATTGCAGTCAAAAGAACATTGAGGTTTTAAATATTTCGACGCATTCCACTGGTTTCCGACCCCTAACTCTACACTTACATACGTACATATTGTGAGAGTTAAGTAGTGGAGAGAGTCCGCCCTAATTTTTATGCCCCGCCCGAAATTGACTTTGAAGTCAGAGCTGTAACGCTCTTAAGGATCTCTCACCAAATCGATCAAAAAAATAATATCTCCAAAAAACAATGGTATCATAATTTGAAAATGGGCCGTCCTCGTTGAAATCGTTAACATCTGCCAGTTGTTATTAAGTGCCTAGTGTTATTAAGTACCTAGTATGATTAGTATTTTTAAGTAAGTAGATAGTTTTATTATACTCAAATTGTGCAAATCCCAAAAATG
Organism: Mystacides longicornis; assembly: GCA_963576905.1. Taxonomy (NCBI): domain Eukaryota; kingdom Metazoa; phylum Arthropoda; class Insecta; order Trichoptera; family Leptoceridae; genus Mystacides; species Mystacides longicornis. The sequence goes on along the minus strand of OY756423.1, from coordinate 14,649,534 downwards.
TTTGGTTTGTATCTGAATTAGACAGCAACTTCGATTTTTTTATTTATTTGGTATATCATTAAAATAAGAAAAAATTACAATGATTCTTGTGGCTAAATTACAAATACGATCTTTACAGTAACAATAATAATTGGTATTACAAATACGATCATATAAATCTGTCAAAAATACCTATATTGGCACAAAATAAAAATAATAATAAACTAAATCATATTTGCCATTTTTTTCTACTTATCTTCGCTTAAAAGAAGAACATTTAAGATACCCGACCAATGAAAACAAAAAAGTTTTGTGTCTATATTATGCTACAATTACACGCTTGCTATGGCTTGGCAAGCCACCACAAGCTCCAAGCCTTCACAAACGCTTGGACGCCATTTACACGTTGGCATGCGCGTCGGTATTTTCATACATTTGCCGCAAATTCCTTTGATCTGTGTAAAAAAAACCGACACTACTTGTTGCAAACGTTGGCAAACTCACACAAGGCAAGGCAAACACCCCGGCGTTTACAGGTTGGTGTTTGTGGTGGTTTGCCAAACCATGGCAAGCGTGTAAATGCAGCATTAGGTCTTAAACAATGAAATTGCCAGTTATGATTGCCTGTGAATTCTAAATTCAAAATAAATTTATTTAAAAAAGATGAAATTCTTTTTACAACGTCTGTCTTTTGAACATTTTTCGTCATAATGGAATTAACTTTTACCCTGAGAACCAAAGTCGTAGCAAGGATAGCATTAGTGCAGAGGTTCCTAAACTAAAGATTCTTTGGACCGACCGGTCACAAATTCAGAAGTTTTTAGTGCCCGGGCAGTGCGTGAACTAAACTGTCGCAGATAAAAAATCGGAAAATTTTATACCTGGCACATATTATCATGCGTGCGGAGAAGTAAGGGCTAATCCACCTTATGCGGTGTTCACACGAGGCGAATATCGCCAGGACACCAAAATATCGCCAGCCAATGGGAAGTTTTCTGGGGAGCTTCCGACAATATACACTAGGTGGCAGAACTTCTAATCAGGTCTATTGTCAAATTCAGTGCTGCCAACGTACAGATGTTTTTTTCAGTGATGCCAACGTTGGGAAGTTTGTTTTCCATTGTGTTGCTAAGAAGTTGTTGATTGAGTTGCTAAGAAGTTGTTGATTTTGTTGCGCATAAATTTGAGAATAAATCTCAGGGGTGCTGTTCTGTATTTTTTAATTTGTATTTAGGTAGGTATATAAAAAAAGATGAACAATTTTATTTGTAATAGTACGTAAAAAATGTACAATGATTACTCTAAACCTATTGTAAGTTATCATGTATAATAATATATAAGTTGTTTAATTTGAAATAAACTAGAATGATATTTTGGAGGTTAGATTGTGAGCGACCATAAGAAGAAGAAGTAAATCGCCCCCGTTGGCAACACTGAATTTGACAATAGACCGGATTAGCAAGGCCAAGGCCAAGTCAGGAGTAAAAGGAATAGAAGAGCATGTATGCGAAATGTTATGCGTTTGGAAGAAGCGAAAGAGGTTTGTTTGGATAGGAAAGAGTGGAAATCCGTACTCTCTGCCTACCCCCTTCGGGAAACGGCGTGATGGGTAAAAAAAAAAAAGATTAGCAAGGGCGCCTCTAGCGGCACAAAAAGGAAAAAAAACATCCCATTGAACCGTGTGAACAGATTGTCGATAAATCTGAAGCGATAAAAATGGTTGAAAGCGATATCGCCTCAAGTTGAACGCCTTTCAACTTTTGTTTCTGTTGGAACGATGCACGCATGCGCAGATATTAGAATCCAATTCCGCACACAATATCTGTTTTTTTTTATTTTTCCTTAATATTAGGAGTGTCCTTATATCGTGTAAAACAACATTTTCAACTACCCGAAACACTCCGTCCGCCATTTTTAAAACTACGTCAAAATCAGCACACCTGACAGATTGAATGTATGCTGGTGGACTCGTGTGAATACATCACACGATCAATAGGCGACCGAGCGATATTTTTTTTATGCAAGCGAAATCGTCTGGCCTTATATCGCCCCGTGTGAACACCGCATTATACTGAAAGGAACGATCAAGGGTGGTAGAGAGGCTGGTCAAGGGCTGGTCACATCAATTCATCGAAAACGAGTTCATCGAAAATATTATTTTGAAGATCAATCAGTCAATCAATTCTCCCTTTTACACCCCACTCAGGGGCATAGAGAGGCAACAAAAGAGCTCTCCGTTGCGCTCGATCTTGCGCAATGTTTATGACCTCCTCCCACACCATGTCCATGTCCCTTAGCTCTGCTTCGAAGGAGCGGAACACAGTGTGAAGATATTTGAGAGAAATTGTGTATGACCTAAAAATAAGGTAAAGCTTCAGTTTAGTCACTCCTATAAATTAAAGATGGCGGCGATTTTGACATACGCTGGAGTATTTATTTTTATTTTATTTTATATCATTGGCATATCGACAGGTTAATAACAAATTTATTAGGTTATTAATGTTTTCACACGGGGAGGTGTGCGAGAAGGTATGGGGGGGTTCCACCCCCCCCCCAAACCCCCCTTTTTAACCGTGTTCCAACCTAAACCTAACCTATTCAAATCGTACCTATATAAAATAACCTCGAAATCATTAGGAGTAACTTAACTGAAGTTTTACCAAAAATAATTTTATATACAAAAACCCAGAATCCGGAATCTAATTGCATTCTAAATTGAAGACCAAATATTTAACATTTGAGAGTTTGGTTGCCAAAAAGGTTGTGTCTCTCAAATATCTTCAAAATATTTATTTTCGATGAATCGGTAGGTAATTCGATGAATTGATTTTCGACGAATTGATTTTCGACGAATTGATTTTCGACGAATTGATTTTCGACGAATTGATTTTCGATGAACTCGTCGGTTACCGGTCACAGATACAGGTTTCCGTGGAATATAACAATTATTGTTCCGATCAGCCCAGGAAAGAGAAAGATTCGCTACAATGTTCGTTGACGTTGGGACTACATTACATAGCATCAAAATAAATACCGTGAAATTGGGAAACTTACCTTTGCCGCGGCCAAGTTTTTGAACCACTGCATTAGTGTATAATAATTTTACATAGATCAGGGGTTCCCAAATTGTGTGCCGTTGAATGCGAAGAGGGGCACCGTGAGTCAATCCTCTCATTATCCGAAGCCAGCGATCACGAACCACAAATATTCGCGGATAGCTACCTACCTATAAAGCAACAATTCCTACTTTGAGTGCTCGCATCTTCAAAAAACATAATATAGGAATATATACTCGTCGCACCGAATGCTATATGGAACCATTGCATCACTCATAGGGAAGTGTTCTTGCTTCAAAGTAAATGAGCTCTAAACTAAACACTAGAATGTGCCACTGGTGCAGAAAACTGCATAAAAACTAGGCCTCTAAAGGCCAGATTTTTTAAAAATCTGTGCAGACATGGGAGATGAATAAGCAGTCCCTGCTGTATTACTGCAATTCACGATGGCTTTGTCGTATAGAAATTTTAATTCGTGTGTTCGAATTACACCAAGAAATCCGCACACACTTATTTAAATATTTTTGTTCAAAGAACCAACACGCAATTTCTGAAACTATTGGAGAATATTGTAGCGTTTTGGAAGAAACTGCACTTGTGGATAAAAAAACGAGTGAAGGCAGCGGTCAAGATTGCTTCTCGCAATTGTATAAATATGCGACTTCTAATGAATTGGTCGTCTCACAAGATCTGCAGATGGCCCTTTTCACGGAATCAAAGCTCACAGAATGGTTTTCGAAATACTTAGTAGGTGATCCATGATCCTTTTCATACAGTAACTTCTTTAGGATTATAATATTATAATCACTATTTAGACGAGGCGGAATATCAGCAGAAGTAAAGCGCGCGACAAGATCTCCGGATGGATATCTTGAGTTAATCCATTGTGGGTTATTGTCTAAGGCTTTTCGTAAGAGATCAGTGGACATCGTACCCCCCCCCCCCCCAACTCGGCCATGGGTGCATCGCAAGAATTACGCTAACGTAGGCGGCTTAGACCGATTGGAAACAGTCCGTTTATTCCGGAACAAGGGCGTCGCCAAGGGGGGGCAGGGGGGGGGGGGGAAGCTGCCTAGAGATTAAAAAATGTAGGCAATTGCAGAGCAACCAAAGTTCTAAGACCGTGATTTGCCGTTAAATCCTAAAAAAATCTTCATACTCTTGACTATACTTAAAATTCATATATTTCTCATCCTCCATAATATAGGATATACGGAAAATAGCCTATGACTGGGTTCAATTGCCCCCCCCCTAGGCCTCGGGCTGGCGACGCCCTTGTTCCGGAACGTTACTGTTCCCCAAATTTGGCGAAATCTACCTCAGCATCTTCCAGCGGTGTATATGGCGAAACGTATATGAAACTGTCCTTATTTACGGAGACAAACGAAACCGCATTCTACCTCTATATAAGGAAATATGCATTTATTCTCCATAATTTTCCCTTAGTGTCTACCTATTATGTATGTTTGCTATTCAATTTTCAAAAAGTTGTAGAATTTTTCTTGTGATTACAGGATATCTATCTTAAGTGATACCTACTAAATAAATCAATCAGTAATCAAAAAATATTTTAATACTATCCGGTATCCGGCCAGATAGGGGCTATATTTATCCGGTATTCGGTCGGATATAATTTATGCTGCCGGATATGCCAGATACCTGCTGTATCTCTAATTTTAATATTCATAGAGAAGAATATGGTTTTATTATATAATTAACTAGCAGTCTGTTCCTGCTTCGCACGGGTAGGTACATAGGTATTTAAAAAAATAATTCAGTTTTCTTATGATCTTTATAGATCCCTAACTTTATCAAAATATTCTATAGGCTATGTTAATCTGGAATAATGTAGCATTCTAATGGTCCCCTCCCGTCCGGCTCGTACCCCAGTGACGCCTATATCTCTGCCGCATTTAAATTTTTTTTTTTAATAAATCAACACTTATTGTGGCATTATTATAATAGTTAGACGTATGCTGTCGCGACACTTTTTGTAGAAAATTATGTCTTCTACAAAGTTGTAGTACATTATTTTACTCTATCTTCAATAATTTTCGCAGCGTACGCGATGTAAAGAATATTTTAGGTAATTTTTTTGCACCTTGGGTTACATTATTGGAGTTTTAGTAAGGATCAAAGCCTATATGAAAATAAAATATAGCCTATGTTCAGCGGGGAGAGTGTAGCTTCCCAACAGTGAAAGAATTTTTCAAATCGGTTCAGTAGTTTCGGAGCCTATTCCCGTCAAACAAACAATCCATCAATCAATCAAAACTTTTCTCTTTAGAATAGTTGTATAGACTAGCTAGTTACCCGTGGCTTCGCTCACGTGCTTTTTTCTCTTCCTAAACTGGGGGAACGCTGACACCTACATTCACTGTGTATCAGCATTCTTCTAATTCGTCAAAGAAGATAACTCTTGTATGTATCGTGAGTAAACTAACGAAGAGGCGGTTCGTTGATATATCTGCATAATGTGCACTGTGCTCCCTGCCAAAAATACATTATTAATTCGTTTAATAAAACGAATGAATAATGGGGGTCAGAAAACAATCACGAAATATCACCAGGGAAGAGGGGGGCCTTTTTGGAAAATCGCGTGCATTTATTCTTTTTTCAATGTAGGTACCATCAATATAGGCAAACTTATAGCACAACAATAATAGCTGTATGTAAATTACAGTTTGGGAAAAAGTCGTACCTATTCATAAAAATAATTTAATGATGTCATAAGTAGGTAGGTACCTATCTACCCAGCCAACTCCCGATTACACAACAGAACAGTGTCCTTGTTGGCTTTCACGGCCATGAGGCGTGCTCCTGTTGCTATAAAAATAACACCGAGGTACGTATGTAGGTACACGAGGATAAAGAAATACTTGTGATCAATTAATACAGTTAGGTATTTAAGCCTAGTTCACAGTAGCGTAGTTTACGTTGGTTGAGTGTTTTAGTCGAGTGACGAATAATTTAGTAGGGGAGAGTGTGGAGGTATGGGACGCAGGAGGTAAGGGACAGTACTCGTATTATTCATATTTGGCGCAGATATATATATTCCTATACTTGTCAAAAGATGTATATAGGGGTACGTTTAGTAAAAAATCATTGACGGTTGGTGTTTTGTGCGTGTGGAAAAAATAATGCATGATTATCATTTTTCGACATAAAAAGTAATATTATACCTATTACAACCCATCCTTTTGGGGGAAAGTAAACCAAAGGTAAGATTATTTTTATGTTTTATTCCTAAACCTGCGATAATTATTCGTCATATTAACGCATTGTTTTAACAAACATAACTTAAAACTTATTGTTTTAAATTATTTGTCATTTACCATTTTATTGTTCATGGTGGAGGTTTGGGACAGTTCATTGAGTGAGTTATTGGACATACCCCATACCTCCTGTATGTGAATATTTTTGCACAATTAGTTATTTTTTATCAAATCAATGAAATAATATTGAAGCTGTAATGTATTTTTTGTAGATGCCGAGATTAAGGATAAAAAATATAATTTAAATAAGGAATGATTATACAAAAATTCGCCAGGCTGTTCAATTACAAAATAATGAAGTACTGGTATTGCCACCACCTCGAAAACATGGCGGTGCAAAAACAATGCAAGAAGTTTATGCATTCGAAATAAAATTTGATCGTTTTAGCGAAATTAATTAAATAAGTTAAATTTTTTTTGCATGTCCCATTCCTCCACACTGTGTGGAGGAATGGGACTAAATCAGGGTTTTATAATATTTTGAATAACTCATTTAATATGCTCAACCGTATAATTTTAAGTATATGTCATAGCTAATAGCATACATTCAGTAGCATTTTTTTAAAATAAATTGCTTTTTATTTTTCCAAAATTCAATTTTAAATAAATTTGTCCCATACATCCCCACTCTCCCCTACTAAGGGTTGTGTGATCAATAAAAAATTGCCCAGTAGATTAGCTGGCAGAAGAGTTGTCACCTGATAGGAAATTGCGACGTGCGTCCAGGAGTGCGGGCGAAACTTAAAATGTCCGGGTCATGACTTTTCCCAATGATCTTTTTTTAGTTAAATTGTACCTTCCAAGCCACAAAATTTTCGGAACGACCTTATTTAGCGCACTTTCACCTTTCCGGATACCAAATTTTTGGATTAACATTTTTTAAGTTTGTGTTCGGGTCAAACATTATACAAGGGTAGCAACAGTGGCCGGTAGGTTAGTCGGGTCAATGAATTTTTTTAATGAACTGTACATATTTGAGTAGAGTGTGAAAGATTTTTGGTCAAGCAGCGTGTAATTTACTAATTTAGATACTGAAGTACAAGCTACTCGACCAAGTGTGAACCTAGCTTTAGTATATTCTTTAGGAAAGTTAATTTCTTTCGCACTACATTGACGAAATCTACGGAGGTTGTTAGCGGTTTCAAAACAATTATTTACGATCTATCCTAAAATCATGTGAGTCTTTTGTAGATGATTTTAAAATGTCATATTTATCAAATTGGCTACATTTTATTTTCATATTCAAAATAATCTACTTTTTTCAACATATTATGGCGGTACACCACAGTCACATTTTTATTCATCATAAATGTAAAGCGCCATCTTCAGGAAATGAAAAGAGCCATCTAACGAAACACGCCAGAAACAACTGCTACTTATCAACAAAGGAGATTCCCACATTTTAGCAAGTTGATCGAGCTTAGATTGTTTCGCACCAGAGGGAGCCTACTTCACCTTTTTGTACAAATTATTTTTGCGTGAATAAAGACCCTATATATAGATTTTTCCCTCCTTAGATTTTTACTCTTTCCTTCAGAACCGTCAAGTGCACAATAATGAAATTAGTTTTTAAGTGAAATATTCTGTGAAAACTTTGTTTAAAATTCTTTAATATAGTTGTTGTGTTATTTCAAAAGTTGAAATTTAGTTTCATTTTTGTAGTGAGTTGAATTCCTCTTGATTGTCAGATTTACTTATAAAGAAAGTACAAGCTGGTGAGTACCAAAAAATATTCTCAAACCCTCTGCTGAACTCACAAGAGAGTTTTCTTGTGAAGATCCCATTTTCTCTTGCCACTCTTCTGCTTTGAGAAAAGTTACTTACATCTCACTTACATCTCAATAGAAACTAGTTGCTATTAGCTTGTCAGATATCTTGGAGAAAGATATGGATCAGATCATGCCAAATTTGACCCCATAATGGTGACCCCAGACTAAGGAACACACAATCTTCAGCAATCCATTCAAATTAATCCATTAATTTAACCTTCCAATCATATTTTTTTCATGATGAATATTATATTTTCATGAATAAAATTGTTACATGCACATCTTCATCCACTCATCCATCTCGAATAATAAGCGGCCCTATACATTTCATTCCATTCAATTTCTTTCACAAAACCATCAAAATAATATTGTTCCATAATTCTAAATTTTCATCTCACATATTATATTCAAATTTAAGCGCGTCTATTACCTACTCTCAAACCATTCGACGCAACTTCACTCCATTACGAGTGCAACTGTCAAATAGCGTTTACCAGCCGCTCTGTTTGCGTAAAATTTATTCAATTTTACAACTTAAATATAAAATCTATAGTGCAAAATCAATGTGCAAATTCTAAAATCAACAACAGGTTCTGAAGGAGGAGTCATCCGATAAAGTACAGGCAAGTAGATTCTTTAGCGAATGCCACCGTAAAACGGCATTCAGCTCATATTTTTTTCAAACATTTTCAACTTATCGGATTATTTAAAAGCCTCTTGTTTTTCTGCCTTGTATTTATTATTACAGATATTTAATTAATAATGCCTAAATGTTATAAAATTGATATAAAAATCTTTAAAAAAAGAAAAAAACTTAAAATATGTGAACAATAAGTTGTAGGTTAACTTTTTTCACGACACAATGTCACATCGAAATTTCTTCATAAAAAATTTTATGTCTTTAAATATTGATAAAAATTAATTAAATAATTAACTGTTTATAATCGCATGCTGAATTGCAAATTTAAATGATTTTTGACCTTTAATTATCTGATTGCAGATTCACAAGTACATTGTTGTCAAAAGTTGAGGTAATCTTTTTATATTTTATATAAACCACAAGTGGAACAAATACCTACACCTTTTATTAGATTTTCATAGTGCATTATTAGAATTTAAAGAAAAACAAGAAATTTAAATTGCATTTTTCACATCTTTGTATATTGTCATATTGATCTTTGGTAAACACATAAAAGGACATCCAGACTCCTACAGTTAATATCTTATCAACATTTCACTCATATTTTACCAATTCTTATTTTATTCCGGTCAATAAATGATTATTTATGTATCAACTTATCAACGATACAATTATTTCAATGGTCTATAAAAAATATTCTTTCTAAATTGTCAATGTAAAACAATTATATTACCATCTACTTGTCAATAGATATCAAATCTATTAGACTAGCCAATTGCTATTAACGTTTTCCGCGACTAGAGAAATTCTATCAAGAATCTCAGTCCGAATTCAATTCGAGGTCAACTAATATATGCAAATACGGCCTAATACTTATACACATGTATTCATAAAAGCTCTATGTATTCCACGCCGCGTCTAGGACAATGCATCGCGCATTTTCAGACCGAAATACCCATTTCGTAGGCTAACTACATCCACACAAGAGCAGAGATATTCATCTCAAAGCTTTCTTGTAGTGATTGAGCAAAAGCTATACACACGACCACAGCGTCATACGTATAGACTTATTATTTATCAAATATACAACTCAACGAGTTAAGAAAAAGACAATTAATGTATTTACATTCATACAAAAGACCATTGAAAACAAAATTCTAAAAAGTGTCATATTAATTTTCTCAAATCATTAACATTTATGTAACACTAGCTAGTTACCCGTGGCTTCGCTCACGTGTTACTGTATTTGCTTTCTCTTCCTAAACAATGCAGAATTAATTATGTTCGCATCAAAATTAATAATAATAAGAAACATCATCAACATTTCTTGTTTTAAATATATATTCTAAAATTTCCATTAAATTACTATATTTTTATTTATATTTGTCGTTATTAATCTGTATTTAAAAAATATATGCTTCTTATACAAATAGAATCAGCCCGCGAACTTAAAAATTTCGCTAACTTGACTGACATTGTTCTATGAGAATCCCAAAAAATAACTCGAATAACTTTTATTCCATCAAATGACGTTATTTGAAATCAATTTTTATATTGCTGGATATGAATAAAAAAATATTCAGGTCTCGAAAAGCAATGAAATTAGTGATCTTTAAAACACTTATTTCTATCTGCTTTGGGCATTTTTCAAGCTACAGACGTTTTTTTAACATTTCAATTTATATCTTTCACGTTGATTTGTTGTTGTTTGTCTGGTCGTAGGTTCGAAATTTAGTTCATAAATATCTTATCCTGAGCAAACACGACATAAAAAGAATAAACGATATCGGTCCAGCCGTTCAGGTCGAAATAAATAACGTTAAACGTGAAAACTGTTAACGTTCCGAACGTTAACGTTTACCAAATTGAAAATGGTTTCCAAACAAAAAAAAATGCGTTTCGTCTTCAATATAATAGCAGCGTCGTAATACTTCCAAAGATTTTGAGGTAACGTTTAACGTTAATTTTGAATAACTGACAGAATTATTTTTTTGACTCGGAATTTGGAACAACATTGTTTAACGCACGTTGAACAACAGTTTTTACGTTATCTCTATGGAAATAACAACAAATTGTTAACGTTGGAGCTGTCGTTAATATTTCGACTTGGCCTCCGGGCGTGATGCGATGACCTATAGGTCTCCATTTTTATAATAACGTAATATTCTCCCTTTTAAGCCCCCCCGCTCACCGCAAACCAGCCCGGAGGAAACTAAACTGCAGCAAACCCGATCCGCACAAAGCCAAACCCTAGCCCGATTGCCAAAAAGCCAGCCGCACACAGATCAAGCCCGTGGCGGTTCCCCCCAAACCACCCCATAATACGGGAGGCCTTGGACCCACTCAGGAGAATAGGTTAGGCATAAAGAACTCTCCATTGCGCTCGAACTCGTCCGAGGCTCATTGTGCCTTTTCTAACCGGTTGAGGTTTAAGGAAGTGAGGTGGTCAACCTCAGTATTCTAATGGTATAAGTAATTGGCGTTCGACTATAAACGAATTTTCGACAATGTAGAGTAGGAAGAAAATTAACTGTCCACTGTTTATATTTTTTATAAGATGAAACGGATATCGGCAACTATCCGATATCCGGTCTATCCGGCGGCGTAAATAATATCCTGCCGGATACCGGATAGTAAAAAGAGGCATTTTTGGATAACTCATTGATTTGTTTATTAAAGTATCACTTAAGAAATACACCTTATAATCACAAAATAAATTCTACAACTTAGAAGATTGATTATCAAGCATAAGGTAAATTATGGAGAGTAATTCTATATAATATTTCGTTATATAGACTATTAGACTATATAGAGGAAAACAGCAGCTTTGCTGGTCTTCGTAAGTAAGGGAAGTTTAATAAAACAACGTTTCGTCATATATCATCCTGGCTGAAGATGCAGATAGTTTCCGCGATTTTTGGAACAATAACGTTCCGGCAACGGAGGCAGTCCAATTGGTATATACCGCCTACGTAAGCGTAATTCATGCGTTGTACCCATGGTAATTTACGCACTGGCCGGGCTCTAGTAAGGACTTCTTTAGCATTCTGCGAATTTTATAAATTTTTGAAAATAAAAACACCGATATTTTAAGGGGAGCGCTTTTCTTCCTACCGCAAGGGTTCCGAAGACAAAGAAGATCTTCTCATACCGAGAGGGTCTTCCTCGTGTTCTGCTCCTTCGAAGCAGAGCTGAGGGATCTGGAAATGGTGTGTGAGGAGGTCATAATATCCGGCTAACTGCTATCCCTTTCGTCTCTATTTTTTATACGTTCCAGTGGACAGTTAATTTTTTCGCACTATACAGTGACGAAATGATGTGGTCATTGACTTATTGCCAGTGTTTTCAAAACAATTATTTACGATCTGTCCTAAAATGATGTGAGGTTTTGTAGATAATTTTAAAATTTAATATTTTGCACATTGACTACATCTATAATAATAAAGGAAAGTGCCTGACTGACTGACTGATTGACTGACTGACTCATCAACGCACAGCCCAAACGGCTAATCGTAGAGAAGTGAAATTTGGAAATCAGGTAGGTCTCAATACAAAACCTTCCACTAAGAAAGGATTTTTGGAAATTCCACCCCTAAGAGGGTGAAAAATAGGGTTGAATGTTTTTCAAAGTATGCGAATATCTCTGAAACTAAACATGGTACGAACTTGAGATTTGGCATATGAATTCTTCTATAGAAATGAGTGTTAGCGTATTCGGCAATTTTTCCAAAATTTAACTAAAAGGGACGAAAAAGGGCACATATAAAAAAGGATGATTTTTAAGTGCCTCCTAAAAAGTTTAAAACTGGTTTTATCGAAATTTCAAAAAAAATGATTTCTTCAGAAAGAGTCAAATTATACTATTTCGTTTTCAAAAGATATCATTAATTAGAGGGGAGGGGGTGAGGGGTACTTTTCCAACGTGTATGTGTGTGTATCCGCCCCCTCTTTATAACTTTTGATTCGCTTGATGCACAGATCCTAAAATTTCAGAAAATATTGAATACTTTAAGCATACAAAATTTTTATACTCAGAATTTTGAATTTTTTTTTCAGTCAGGGGTTATCAACCTTTGAATTTTTATTTAATTTTTCCATATATCTCGAAAACCATAAAATCTAGAACCCTAAAATTGTGTATGTATATAGAAAAATACAATATCTAAAATATAATTTAATGAAGAAGTTCCAGAATTTCTCAAACTTTTTTTATAAAGAAAAATATTTTTTTTATGACAAATTTACGAGTTTCAGTGCCTATATTTCAGAATTTTATAAAAATATCGAAAAACGCTGAAACGCTACAACTAGATAATTTATTTTTCTATAAAAAATATATACATCATAGCAGTACATCTCGAACTTTTCTTAACAACTTTTGTAAAAATTTAATTTATTGACGACATCGTTTCATACAATAAACATACATACACCGCGAGCTGGTCCGGTGCAGCGTGTATGAATATATACGTAGGTAGGTACCTAACCAACCCAACCTACTTTCTCCAATACACGTGTCGAAACTATTGCGTAATCTATAATAATAATATAGTTTTGAACTAGCCGACCCGTCAAACTTCGTCCCGCCTTGGAATATAAATAATATGTTCGAGATTTTATGTATAACTTTCATCAAGATTTCAGTTTAAAGTTATTTAACACAGACGACGACGTGGTCCTTATATTATTGAATTTGAATTAGTATAATGATACATTCATTATTACCTTTTTAACTACTGTAACCGCTGCATCTGTTATAAAACATATCATTATATTATTTACTATCAGCATTCCGTGAATCGTATCATTCATCAAACAACTGATTCCTGTCAAACGCCTGATTTAATTTCAAAATTAAAAAAAATGTATAATGGAAGTTTTATTTTTATTCCGTGCAACTTTTTTCTTTCATAAGACCCTTCAGACAAAAGCAAACACGACAAAAAAATGGGCGATTTAAGTTCAGCTGTTCTCATAGGGTAAGAAACACGTAGAATGCCGATTCTGACTAGCGCCAACCGGCGCAAAGAATGTTACTATGCATTTGAATGGGGAAACCCATAGAAAAAGCAGGAACCCGCTTTCCGACATGCCCATTTAAATGCATGGAAACCATAGACAACAATCTTTGAGCTGGTCGGCGCGGATTGTAATCGGCTTTCAACGTGTTCTTACCCATACGATGACCGCGCAAATTAGCGTTCCATTTTTATATAAGAGATAATACACTTTCCGTGAATTCAGAGAAACACTTTACGTACCTACCTACTTCAATATATTTTTCGTACCATGCATCCTGTAAAGCGATTCTGAATTGTTTTTTTTTACGATCGACATTAAAATCATTATGTAGGTACCTACCTATTTTAGTAATTTATTATCTCTACTAAAATAATTTACGGTAAGTTCACGAATAGAATCTGGATTGTATTGCAATTCTTTATGTCTTGATCTGTCAAAATATTTGAAGCCATTTCATAAAAACACTAGCAAAAAAAAAAAAACTATGTGAGTAATCTTGCTTTGAATTTATTGCGTAAACCATGAATAGCAAGTTGATATAATATTATGTTGAAAAAAGGTAAATAGTATTATGAAGTCAATAGGTAAATTATTTTATATCAAATGTAGTAAAAGTGCAAAATATTAAATTTTAAAATTATCTACAAAATCCTCGCATCATTTTAGGATAGATCGTAAATAATTGTTTTGAAAACACTGGCAAGTCAATGACCATATCATTTCGTCACTGTATAGTGCGAAAAAATTAACTGTCCACTGGAACGTATAAAAAATAGAGACGAAAGGGATAGCAGTTAGCCGGATATTATGACCTCCTCACACACCATTTCCAGATCCCTCAGCTCTGCTTCGAAGGAGCAGAACACGAGGAAGACCCTCTCGGTATGAGAAGATCTTCTTTGTCTTCGGAACCCTTGCGGGAGGAAGAAAAGCGCTCCCCTTAAAATATCGGTGTTTTTATTTTCAAAAATTTATAAAATTCGTAGAATGCTAAATAAGTCCTTACTAGAGCCCGGCCAGTGCGTAAATTACCATGGGTACAACGCATGAATTACGCTTACGTAGGCGGTATATACCAATTGGACTGACTCCGTTGCCGGAACGTTATTGTTCCAAAAATCGCGGAAACTATCTGCATCTTCAGCCAGGATGATATATGACGAAACGTTGTTTTATTAATCTTTCCTTACTTACGAAGACCAGCAAAGCTGCTGTTTTCCTCTATATAGTCTAATAGTCTATATAACGAAATATTATATAGAATTACTCTCCATAATTTACCTTATGCTTGATAATCAATTTTCTAAGTTGTAGAATTTATTTTGTGATTATAAGGTGTATTTCTTAAGTGATACTTTAATAAACAAATCAATGAGTTATCCAAACATGTCTCTTTTTACTATCCGGTATCCGGCAGGATATTATTTACGCCGCCGGATAGACCGGATATCGGATAGTTGCCGATATCCGTTTCATCTAATAAAAAATATAAACAGTGGACAGTTAATTTTCTTCCTACTCTACATTGTCGAAAATTCGTTTAAAGTCGAACGCCAATTACTTATACCATTAGAATACTGAGTTGACCACCTCACTTCCTTAAACCTCAACCGTTTAGAAAAGGCACAATGAGCCTCGGACGACTTCGAGCGCAATGGAGAGTTCTTTATGCCTAACCTATTCTCCTGAGTGGGTCCAAGGCCTCCCGTATTATGGGGTGGTTTGGGGGGAACCGCCACGGGCTTGATTTGTGTGCGGCTGGCTTTTTGGCAATCGGGCAAATTTAGTTTCCTCCGGGCTGGCTTGCGGTGAGCGGGGGGGCTTAAAAGGGAGAATATTACGTTATTATAAAAATGGAGACTTACTTTACGTGGTCATCGCATCACGCCTGGAGGCCAAGTCGAAATATTAACGACAGCTCCAACGTTAACAATTTGTTGTTATTTCCATAGAGATAACGTAAAAACTGTTGTTCAACGTGCGTTAAACAATGCTGTTCCAAATTCCGAGTCAAAAAAATAATTCTGTCAGTTATTCAAAATTAACGTTAAACGTTACCTCAAAATCTTTGGAAGTATTACGACGCTGCTATTATATTGAAGACGAAACGCATTTTTTTTTGTTTGGAAACCATTTTCAATTTGGTATACGTTAACGTTCGGAACTTTAACAGTTTTGTGAACGGCTGGACCGATATCGTTTATTCTTTTTATGTCGTGTTTGCTCAGGATAAGATATTTATGAACTAAATTTCGAACCTACGACCAGACAAACAACAACAAATCAACGTGAAAGATATAAATTGAAATGTTAAAAAAACGTCTGTAGCTTGAAAAATGCCCAAAGCAGATAGAAATAAGTGTTTTAAAGATCACTAATTTCATTGCTTTTCGAGACCTGAATATTTTTTTATTCATATCCAGCAATATAAAAATTGATTTCAAATAACGTCATTTGATGGAATAAAAGTTATTCGAGTTATTTTTTGGGATTCTCATAGAACAATGTCAGTCAAGTTAGCGAACTTTTTAAGTTCGCGGGCTGATTCTATTTGTATAAGAAGCACATATTTTTTAAATACAGATTAATAACGACAAATATAAATAAAAATATAGTAATTTAATGGAAATTTTAGAATATATATTTAAAAAAAGAAATGTTGATGATGTTTCTTATTATTATTAATTTTGATGCGAATATAATTAATTCTGCATTGTTTAGGAAGAGAAAGCAAATACAGTAACACGTGAGCGAAGCCACGGGTAACTAGCTAGTTTGATATAAAATAATTTACCTATTGACTTCATAATACTATTTACCTTTTTTCAACATATTATTATATCAACTTGCTATTCATGGTTTACGCAATAAATTCAAAGCAAGATTACTCACATAGTTTTTTTTTTGTTGCTAGTGTTTTTATGAAATGGCTTCAAATATTTTGACAGATCAAGACATAAAGAATTGCAATACAATCCAGATTCTTTTCGTTAACTTACCGTAAATTATTTTAGTAGAGATAATAAATTACTAAAATAGGTAGGTACCTACATAATGATTTTAATGTCGATCTTAAAAAAAAACAATTCAGAATCGCTGTACAGGATGCATGGTACGAAAAATATATTGAAGTAGGTAGGTACGTAACGTGTTTCTCTGAATTCACGGAAAGTGTATTATCTCTTATATAAAAATGGAACGCTAATTTGCGCGGTCATCGTATGGGTAAGAACACGTTGAAAGCCGATTACGATCCGCGCCGACCATCTCAAAGATTGTTGTATATGGTTTCCATGCATTTAAATGGGCGTGTCGGAAAGCGGGTTCCTGCTTTTTCTGTGGGTTTCCCCATTCAAATGCATAGTAACATTCTTGCGCCGGTTGGCGCTAGTCAGAATCGGCATTCTACGTGTTTCTTACCCTATGAGAACCGCTGAACTTATATCGCCCATTTTTTTGTCGTGTTTGCTTTTGTCTGAAGGGTCTTATGAAAGAAAAAAGTTGCACGGAATAAAAATAAAACTTCCATTATACATTTTTTCTAATTTTGAAATTAAATCAGGCGTTTAACAGGAATCAGTTGTTTGATAAATGATACGATTCACGGAATGCTGATAGAAAATAATATAATCATATGTTTTATAACAGATGCATCGGTTACAGTGCCTAGTTAAAAAGGTATTAATGAATGTATCATTATACTAATTCATATTCAATAATATAAGGACCACGTCGCCGTCTGTGTTAAATAACTTTAAACTGAAATCAACTTAAATTTATACATAAAATCTCGAACATATTATTTATATTCCAAGACGGGGCGAAGTTTGACGGGTCGGCTAGTTCAAAACTATATTAATATTATAGATTACGCAATAGTTTCGACACGTGTATTGGAGAAAGTAGGTTGGGCTGGGTAGGTACCTACCTACGTATATATTTATTGGGTAGGAACACGTAGAAAGCGGATTCCGATACGCGCCGACCGGCTCATAGATTGTTGCCTATGGTTTCAATGCATTTAAATGAGCATGCCGGAAAGCGGGTTCGTGCTTTTCTGTGGGTATCCCCATTCAAATGCATTAACATTCTTTGCGCTGGTCGGCGCGGGTCGGTATCGGCTTTCTACGTGTTCTTAGCCATACACCGCGGCACCACACCGGCCCGGCTCGCCTAATGAGATCCAACTGTCGATAACCTGAGTCGGTATGTTTATTGTATGAAACGATGTCTCAATAAATTAAATTTTTACAAAAATTGTTAAGAAAAGTTTGAGATGTACTGCTATGATGTATGTATTTTTTATAGAAAAATAAATTATCTAGTTGTAGCGTTTCGGCGTTTTTCGATATTTTTATAAAATTCTGAAATATAGGCACTGAAACTCGTAAATTTGTCATAAAAAAAATATTTTTCTTTATAAAAAAAGTTTGAGAAATCCTGGAACTTCTTCATTAAATTATATTTTAGATATTGTATTTTTCTATATACATACACAATTTTAGGGTTCTAGATTTTATGGTTTTCGAGATATATGGAAAAATTAAATAAAAATTCAAAGGTTGACTGAAAAAAAAATTCAAAATTCTGAGTATACAAATTTTGTATGCTTAAAGTATTCAATATTTTCTGAAATTTTAGGATCTGTGCATCAAGCGAATCAAAAGTTATAAAGAGGGGACGGATACACACACATACACGTTGGAAAAGTGCCTCTCACCCCCTCCCCTCTAATTAAAGATATCTTTTGAAAACGAAATAGTATAATTTGACTCTTTCTGAAGAAATAATTTTTTTGAAATTTCGATAAAACGAGTTTTAAACTTTTTAGGAGGCACTTAAAAATCATCCCTTTTTATATGTGCCCTTTTTCGTCCCTTTTAGTTAAATTTTGGAAAAATTGCCGAATATGCTAACACTCATTTCTATAGAAGAATTCATATGCCAAATTTCAAGTTTGTACCATGTCTAGTTTCCGAGATATTCGCATACTTTGAAAAACATTCAACCCTATTTTTCACCCCCTTAGGGGTGGAATTTCCAAAAATCCCTTCTTAGTGGAAGGTTTTGTATTGAGACCTACCTGATTTCCAAATTTCACTTCTCTACGATTAGCCGTTTGGGCTGTGCGTTGATGAGTCAGTCAGTCAGTCAGGCACTTTCCTTTATTATTATAGATTATTGACACACATACATTGACAAAATATAACATTATGAAAATTTTTAATTCAAACACACTATGTACAACTATACTACCATGTCTACCCACTTTTTTTTACTTATTTTATTGTATAAAAATTCTAATATGTATTTTACAAATGATTACAGATCCCAATACAAAACCACCAACTGTATATTGCTAATACCAGATTGGTAACAAATTCTATTATATATAAAAAACTCCACATAGTAACTTCACTTTATAAATATTAAAACTAAAAGCATTTAAACATATACCAATTGGGAATCATAACTACTCAATACCATTTTTTAATAATTTTTCCTAACTTTATTTTGAATATTGGACAAAAATAACATTGAAACACCACACTTAGAAAATTTTTCCTAGAACAATTATCTTAGTAAAATATAACTTGTAAATTTTTTTTTCAAAGTCAACATTTGTTTATAATATACTCAAATAATTTCAAATTCAAATTTAAAAAAAAAAAACGTTACTTGAAACTTTGTAATACTTAGCCATTATACCGATTTGAGGGGTTAAATAAAACTTTGCAGTATTACGATATTTTTTTTTTTATCCGAAATATATTTTCGGCCGACTATGCGACCATCTTCAGCGGAGAGTTATTATAAACTGTATTTCACAATCTTTTAAATTCAAGAGCCACCCTAAAACAAATATATACATATATATATGAAGCGTACGCGAAACGTTTTGGGTACTCCGTGTACTCAGGTTGGCTCTGAAAAGAGCCGTTGGTCGCCCGACGTTTCGATTGGATTCCACCAATCATCATCTGGGGCAGATGGGAAGCCGCTGATATATATATATATATATATATACCAATTCTATTGTAATATTTTTTTGTTTATTCTATATGTTGCATATTATCTCATCACGACACTACTCAACCAACGCTGGACTTCAACACCAAATCCAATTGATGGAAGCCTACGGTAGCAATCTTCACCTGCTGTACTTATCAGAAGCGGACTACACGAGTTGTCTCGCAGACTTCGTAGCTCGGAGGCCAAACTTCTCTAACGAATTTCGCCCCACTACTGTTCTCTCCAACAGTGGCAGTGTACATCACACCACGATTACACCCCACTGAAAACAACTGATGCATTTTTCCTTGCTCGTCAACCGACCTCATGGATCAACCAGTTACAACAGCACAAGCACCATCACGCTGCTGCATTAATGGCCGAGCGCAAATCAACATCGCCGCTTCATCTGGTAAAACACATCAACGCTGTTTTAACCTATAGTAGCCATCATATTAACCCAGTGCAACCGCACTAAATACGTCGTGAACACTCTGTCCAACTTCTAATAAGATCCAGTCGCTACAGCCAGCCAGTCGAGCCAAGTCAACATCCAAGACGTACCACCTCCAAGCCGCACAAACCAGAGGACCGCAGAGTTCCACACTCCATCACCAGATCCATCAAAATTTACAGCATGCCGTAAATTTTTGGGAGGGCTGTATGGCGGTACACCACAGTCACATTTTTATTCATCATAAATGTAAAGCGCCATCTTCAGGAAATGAAAAGAGCCATCTAACGAAACACGCCAGAAACAACTGCTACTTATCAACAAAGGAGATTCCCACATTTTAGCAAGTTGATCGAGCATAGATTGTTTCGCACCAGAGGGAGCCTACTTCACCTTTTTGTACAAATTATTTTTGCGTGAATAAAGACCCTATATATAGATTTTTTCCTCCTTAGATTTTTACTCTTTCCTTCAGAACCGTCAAGTGCACAATAATGTAATTAGTTTTTAAGTGAAATATTCTGTGATAACTTTGTTTAAAATTCTTTAATATAGTTGTTGTGTTATTTCAAAAGTTGAAATTTAGTTTCATTTTTGTAGTGAGTTGAATTCCTCTTGATTGTCAGATTTACTTATAAAGAAAGTACAAGCTGGTGAGTACCAAAAAATATTCTCAAACCCTCTGCTGAACTCACAAGAGAGTTTTCTTGTGAAGATCCCACTTTCTCTTGTCACCCTTCTGCTTTGAGCAAAGTTACTTACATCTCACTTACATCTCAATAGAAACCAGTTGCTATTAGCTTGTCAGATATCTTGGAGAAAGATATGGATCAGATCATGCCAAATTTGACCCCATAATATACTTACTATTCATGGATTACGCAATAAATTAAAACCAAGATTACCAAGTATATAGTTTTTTTTAATAATAAGCTAGTTTTTTTTTTACGAAATGTGTGTATCTTTTTTTGACTAAAATGGCTTCAATTATAGACAGATCAAGACATAAAGAATTGTAGTACAATCCAGATTCTTACCGCGTACCTAAGTACTTACCGTAAAAAAATATTTTTTTGATAAACAATTATAACAAAAAAATATGTGTACACACCTAAGGAAATGCCGCATAATAAAAAAAAAATACTTGCAGCAGCTATTTTGAGACCTTTACGTTCCTATATTATATTATTAAATAATCTATTGACTTAATTCGATTTACATTTTTTCAATATTACCTATACTCATGGATTACGCAAAAAATTCAAAGCAAGGTTTTTAATAGTTTTTTTTTATAACCATTTAGTTAGTTTTTTCCATTAGGTATATGCGTATATTTTTTTACTAAAATGACTTCAAATAATTTGGCAGATCAAGACATAACGAATTATTATATAACCCAGGTTATTCCCATGTACTTGCCGTAAAAAAAAATTGAAAAAAAATATTTTTACCTAAAAACCGCAAAATAAAAAAAAAATATTTGCGTTGTTTTTAGACCTTTCACGTTCCTGCATTATTTAAGTTTTTTTTAATTTATTTATTTTACTTTGTGGTGAAAATGGAAACTTTTAAATATCTCATACCTACTAAAAATACCTATCTCTTTTTATTTATTTTTTTTGACAAAGGATATTTTCAACTTATTTTAAATTTCACAAAAAAAACTCTTTAATTTTGAAAGCCACTGGCGGTGGGACTGTACAAATATTAGCTGGCAGCACGTGTACCGTTAGGTAGGTCTCAAGGTCAAAGTTACGACACTCAATCTCTGATGGTATTCAGGTGCATGTAAAAGTATATGTGTATGTGTTGCGACTTGCAAACGTTAGCAGGATTTCCCCGTATTCAAGTAAAAACCTACGCGAATATACCAAAATAGTATTTGTGCGCGCGGCAACAAAGTGCATACATACCTTCCCGGCTACTTATAGATATGTTTAAATATATTGTTTGCGCTACGATAGCGAAGTTAGTACGTAGAATTCAGCCACTTAAAAATCATCCCTTTTTATATGTGCCTTTTTCGTCCCTTTTAGTTAAATTTTGGAAAAATTGCCGAATATGCTAACACTCATTTCTATAGAAGAATTCATATGCCAAATCTCAAGTTCGTACCATGTCTAGTTTCCGAGATATTCGCATACTTTGAAAAACATTCAACCCTATTTTTCACCCCCTTAGGGGTGGAATTTCCAAAAATCCTTTCTTAGTGGAAGGTTTTGTATTGAAATCTACCTGCTTTCCAAATTTCACTTCTCTACGATTAGCCGTTTGGGCTGTGCGTTGATGAGTGTGTATGTCAGTCAGTCAGGCACTTTCCTTTATTATTATAGATTTCTCTATAAAGTTTTACATCCGACAAGCCTTTTTTTTCATATTATACCTAGTATGTGAATTTAATTCTTACACTGCCGTCTGTCGGCACAGACCGTCCTCTATGCGAAGAAATGCCTTATTTACTATTTACTTAAATTTAATAGTACTTAAATGAGTAGGTACTATTTATTATTGAAACCGTATGTTGGGTTGCAGTTTTCTAAATTTTGTAATTTACCGCACACCTCTGTTTTTTTTTCATAATACCTAATGGCAAGCCACCACAAGCTCCAAGCCTTCACAAACGCTTGGACGCCATTTACACGTTGGCATGCGCGTCGGTATTTTCATACATTTGCCGCAAATTCCTTTGATCTGTGTAAAAACCGACACTTGTTGCAAGCGTTGGCAAGCTCACACAAGCCAAGGCAAACACTCATTTACACGTTGGTGTTTGTGGTGGTTTGCCAAGCCGTGACAAGCGTGTAAATGCAACATTACGATACCAAACGAACAATAATTAATTAAACAGGTAGGTACCAGTGGCGTGCGAAGGGTTTCATATCAAGTGATGCAGTACAAAAACATCGATTTACGAAATGGATTGAAGATTATTTTATGGCCAAACCATCCCCCTTGTGGATAAAATGCCATAAATGGGAAGAAAAAAAAGATTATTTTGTATAATATACAAAATAACTATTTTAACAGATATTATCTGATAAAATAGAATCATTTTGATATTACGACCTATACTAAAATAAAAAAAACAAATTATCATACAAATATTCTGCTCCGAAAATCATCGTGCGAAAAATACTTATACAAGCTGCAGGACGTACAGCATTCCAGCCAGACGCAATGTGCCAAGTATGAAGGTGCCTCAGGGTGGGTTTCTCGATCGTTAGTAATAGCAAAGCGTTAGCGATAGCAAAGTAATAGCAATATTTTAGTCATTAAATTTTTTTTTAAGCATTGTGATGTTGGTATGCATGTTACTAATCGATTATCATTTACTTTGATATGTCTTACGATCGAGGAACATCTGATAGTAAAAGTATTGTGCTAACTTTACTACTCGCGGCGACGAAAAACACACCCTCACTGTGCGAAAAACGCTTTTCAGCGGGTAGCTTCTATATATTATAAATAAATGAGTCGCATCACTTTCTTCGGCTTCTATGAGAATCCAACACCGCGCACACGTTTTGTGTTGTGTATGCGTACACGACACACACGTCAATATAGGCCTCGGGCAGTGGATGGACGTGTTTCGTATAGATAGAGCTTAATAGCGTGAAACATAAAACGAAGGAATATAAAATGAAAAGGAGGTATTCGGCGGGGCAGAATCTAAATATAAATAGAATGAAATCCCGAAAGAAAAATATATTTATTTGTCTTAAGAGCGCTCTTTAGATCAGTGGTCCGCGAAACCTTGGGGTTCCGTGAAAGGGTCACAATTCACAATGGTTCCGCGGACCATCCATGAGTTGAAATAAAATGATACTAAAAATATCTCAACCGCACCATGTTTAAGACAAATCCAGAACACGCAGCTCAGAAAGTCTCAGACGTTGTTTCAATAACATCATTCATAAGATTTCATATAGCTTGGAATATTCCATAATTGTGTTATTGTAGTTTGAAAATGAAAAGTTTGCATTAGGTACAATTTTACAGAAGTTCCTATGGGTGAAACACGTAGAACGCCGATTCAGATCCGCGTCGACTGGCGCCAACAATGTATCTATGCATTTGAATGGGGATACTGAAAAACTAGTATTGGTAATTTACATTTATTTCGTTTTTTTTTCAAATCAATATGTTAACAGGCTCAACGAGATTTGAGATGAGCCCCGAACTTGATGAACAATAGAATATTTTTACCATTTTCAATAAACGGGTGCATTAAATTTGTAGGGAAGCGGCCTAGGACAGCTCGCCACTGTTAGGTACATTTATGTCGTAATGATTCCTATTAATACCTACTGACTTCTCAAAAATGTTATCATATAGGTAATGCCAAAATTTGCTTACCGTATCTAATAATACGTAGGTAAATATTAATAATACAAACTTCTTATCAGATCGAGAGCGTCGTAAATTTAATCTCACTAATATAACATAATATTATAAAATCACGGATGGAGTATTTATTTGATAGAAAGAAACAATAATGTTTATAAAATAGCTGTTTCAGTTTCCTAGCTATATGATCGTGATCGGACGCTATTCTCGAATGTCGATCGATGGGTTTTCTAATACAATTTTTATGCCTTTCATATGAATTATTAAAGAAAGCATATATACGAAGGTTAAAAAAATTGTATTCCCAGCCAACTTCCACTGTTTTGATCTACGCAACGGTCGCCATATACCAATATTGAGACGAAACAATAAGTAGAGAACAAAAGACCACGACAAAAAATAGTCTACAAACTGAAAACAATGTGAAATTAACATGCTGTTGAAAGTAAAAAATATTGTGGATCCATAGTAGTGTGGGCCGATTTCCTTTTTTCCCTCTATTGCTAACGTAATAGTTATATTTTAGTGCTAAATGCTGTTTTAAATACGTATGCAAAATATTTTTTAATTCGAAAGATATCTTCTGTCTCCGAATTGAGCTCAAAGTTTCAAGAAATTGTTAAATTTGTCCTATTTTGAAACAGGTATAAAGAAAGTAAAAATATGTTTAACATAATATTTTTTAAGATTGTATGTCATAAAAATGATGGAATAATTAGTTCTGTATGATATAAAGCATAAAAATACAATTTAAGATAGCAACAAAGTATATAAAGCGCCGCAATAAACAAGAGAAAATCGCATGAAATGAGAAAAGGGTTAAAAATACCAGTTTTGTATTTTGATGGCCGTAAAGCCAAAGTTTTAGGCTAGTGATTAGAAAAAGTGAACAAAAATACAGATGAACAATAATTAAGAGAGTGTTAAAGGAAACTGATTCTAAATTGATGGAAAATTTTGAACACCGAAACCGATAGAGAGATCGATTACAGATTTCTTTTCAAAAAGCAATATTTCATTGGATATTATACTTGTCGTCTGATGTAATAAAAAATAGTGTAGGTAAATACCAGAAAACATGATTGAATAATTAGTTTGCAGGAGAAAATACTCACAAAACCATTAGAATGAATATTTTGCTTATTGCAAACCACAAATAATCCCAATTGAATGAGTCGCCGATAATCTAGAAAAAAACGGCAAGTAACAATTATTTAGGTTTTTGTATAAAAATGTGTTGATAGTGCTTTCTCAAGTCATCATACGCATTCTGACCAAATTGGAAAACAACTGGAAAAAAACAATTGATATGTTCCAGGTGATTACAAGAGAAACTACTATTTTATAATCTACGAAGATCTGCGAAAAGATCAATTATATTTATTCCAAATTGGTATAGTCATACCAACAGGAACATTTTCTAATGATTTAGGCAACTGAGCTCCAGGAAAAATAATCCATGTAATAATCGCTAAACTAAGCTCATAGGATTCTGCGACTGCGTTTCTTTCAGAAAGTTTGATGACTTTAACTTATCTTTATTGTTAATGGTTGTGCACCAACTTACCTCGCAACTGATCCAGTTACCTATGGAAGTTTAATTTCTTATCCATATATTTATCAGATTATCAAATCTGTTATATAAACTGTAATTACTAAAAGAAAAAGCTATCTCGCTCAAAACACACTATGAAGTAAGAGAATGAACCGCTCGCTGGATAGTGAAAGCTCGAATCACCCAATCAAAACGCATTTTTGACCCTTGAAGTACCGAAAGTAAATTTTGAAGCATCCTTTTACAAGAACTAAGTTATAGATATACAGCAAAATGTAACAGAAACACCAATCGACAAGTATCCGACGAAGATCTTACGGCATTCATTACATACAATGGCGAAGATGAATAAATACCGTTAACTGAATTTTTCTTGTCATATACAAGGAGTTTGACGATCTGTGAAATTGTTAAAGAAGCCTCACCAACTTAACGGAGAAATTTATCAATAAAATATTATGTAAAAGCGTAGAAAGCAACGAGTAAAAAAGATATCAAACCCAATTTTTCAAAAACAATCACCGCAAAATAACATAATTTCATATACTTGCTTTACATAAAAATGTAAAAGTTTGATTTATTATTTTTGTGTAATTAAATAAAAAGATGTATGTTCTTGAATTATCTGTGGTATAATAAAAAAAGTGAATAAAAAAACAAGACCGGAATCATTTTACACGATTATTATAAAAATATCAGTTAGTATGGGATATTTTCGTCCCATACAAAACTTCAAGGTCGATTCGGAGACAGAAGATCTTATTTTTTTGTCATGAAATTTTGTAGATAGTTATAATACATCATAATGCAACAAATTATCACTATTACATTAAGATTAGAAGCACTTTTTAAATTTCCATACTAGAACGGCCCAGCCTAATCCATAGCCAATCTCTCCTAGCCTTGTAGGAACGGAGTTTCACTTATTCCATCCAAATATACTCTTACATCGATAATTAAAGCGATCATTATACCATTTCCTATACATTTTCTTTTATTACTTTTGACCTGTCTTTCTTCGAAGACGTAATAGGTCTACGTCGTTCGGTCGATCACACCTTTCTTTCAATTTGTGATGCTTTTTAGCTCAGCATTAGCTACACAGTTTGGCTTGTGCCCACAGTTGTTGATTTTTACGAGTTTATCAAAATAACAATACGTTACTGATTAAAATTTGATTAGCTGCTACGTTGTTATGTTTTATTTCTTTTTCTTAGTAGACATATCGTATTACTTTGGTTTGCCGAAAGAAAAAAAAATATGTAAGTAGATATTGTTTTATTAGCCTAAATTTATCTACAACTTTTATTATCATTTTTATTACGCAGCATACGTCGCAAACATTCTCAAGCTGTTGAATAAAAATTAAGAATCAAACAGTCGGAGATAAATTATTTATGATCAACGTGGTCCTGTTAATAAGCATTATTATTTATTGAACTTCCTTAAGGACCTTAAGGCTAGAAATTCTAGTCAATTATTGATTGTACTCATTTGTTCCCTATTTCTAAGATAACGAGCGACGAAACCACAATATTATGATGACAAGACAGCAGTAGCTAGATCATGATCTCTTGATACATGCACGGTATGTTTGAGTTCCTCCTCCGCTCCATGACTAGGTACCGGCTCGAAATGTTTGAGTGATTCACGGTGCACGACTCCACTTAGTTTACGACCTAGATAGAGAATAATATTGTACACAAATGTCTATACCACCACATTTGTGCGCGATATTAGATTAGTGTTGCATCGTAACGTATTTAACGCAAACATTGATTTATATCATTCATTATATTTTAAATATATTATATAATAAATTTTATCATTTGACCCTTTGATTGTGAGAAGTACAAGTGCATATTTACGCAACTTAAAACTCCATTCAACGCGCTTACAATAATGGCTTACGACAATAATAATTTAAATAAACACATTTTGGATTTTAACGAACTCGGTAAGACATCGATTATTTTTATTACAGTTACTTTATAATTATTTATTTGCATAAATGAGTTATAAATTCCATCGCCAAACCAATAGGACGATGTGGTCACAAATAGGGACCACCTGGATATAAACTATATGTAGGTACCTTAGTCACAAATTATGTGCAAACAGGTGGATGGAGTTACAAACGCCGGTCTCAGAATATCTTGTGTTTAATCTTGAAGATTTGCTATTTTTACTCGGAGACAGTGACAGATCCACAAATAACTTTCCAATTTTCGATCATACAAATGATTTTAAAAATAAAAAGCACCTCTCTAACAAACTCTCTAGTCATTACTCACAATTTTCTAGCCACTGACTTACTTTTATTTATTAAGTTTAGTACTGTCCATATTCTTGAAGCAATTAACACATTGTAATTAATACTATTGTTACTGGTTTAGTTATATATCACCCAAAATTAAAAATATATAGGTATATACGACACTGACGATGCTCAATTCAAATGTACAATCGTCTATGGATGACGATTTTGATATGCCCTCTAAGCCCCCCATTCACTATCACTCCAAATATGTACATGTCATACATTGGAAGACATTCAAAATAATTGTCATCACTCCATCCATCCAATTGGAGCGATGCCACTCCATTTTGACAGATGTGAAACTTGAGTTTTTTTTTCAAACATTTTAACGAAATTTCACTACGTCAATAAACACATTTTGCTATTATTAAATTAAAATTAAAAACAGCGACACGGTGGAAGAATTATGAAAAAATGGGACGAATTTGGACCAAGTTTTTAATTTTAACACTGACAATTTTGGAGTGATGTAGGTATATCCGACTCACCCTATCACTCCATATCATCCATTTAGTTTGCCCCACTGTCATTTTTTGGAGTGACATCGCTCCATTTGGACGGATGGAGTGATAAGGAATGGGGGGCTTTGCTCCGCGTTCAATTCAAGTTCAGTCTTACTAGGCAGTAGGCACCCACGCAACCGAAAACAAAAAATATCTTGACCATTTTAATTAGTCACTTCAACTTATGCAGGTGATTTGTGCCGCGCAATAAGATGTACTAAATTGGTTTACTATGTAGTAATTTTTAACAATAATAAAAAAATTATGTTAACGGAACAATAAAAATAATAAAAGTACTACTGGTCCAGTATTAACTACAGATCTTTGACCAATGCTGCACAACATTAATAGTAAAAAATTTCGGGCCACTGCTATTATAGTAGACGGATGCAAAACGGTAAATTAAACAAAAAAACTTACTTTTAGCGCTCTATTCAGTTGTTTTACGGTTGAACGGGCACAGTTATTCGGACTTCGGACAAAGCAGATCCAAGCTAGGCAAAAGGTTCTTATAAATATACTATGTACAGAAAATGGCCTTGCAATGAGAAAGTTTTTCTGCTGGCTAATAAATATTAAAAATAATGAGCACAATAATTATTAGCGATACATTAAAAAAGGACCACGAAATGAAGTCACATGCATACAATCTAAGCATTTAAGTGGTTGGTAGCCTGGTGGTTACGGCGCCGGCTTTCATACTAGAGGTCGTGGGTTTGATCCCAGGTGCCGACTACCTTCGTCTTTTACGACACAAGCTTTAAGTAGCTTACTGTGAAAGAGTCAAAGAGTATATTTGTGTTCACTTTTAGTGAGCACATTTTCATATATATATATATTTATTTATTTATTTATTTATTCAAAGATTTACGGCTTTAGAGCCTTTTACATTGGATAATTTTTAAACATACAAAAAAAAATGTTTACATTACATATATATCACATAATATACCGTCGTGACCCCGAACTTCGCCTGGTTTTCAGAAGTTTTTTTTGAATAGCTCCAAAATAGAATAGTACTGGACGAATCGGTATTGAAAATAATATTCAATAAGAAGAATTCTAAAGGAATGTCATGATAAATACCTGTATTTTATAATAATTACCTTAAAGACGGCAGGCGAAGTTAGGGAACTTTTACCTAACTTCGCCTACCATGTGTAAGTATTAAAGTGTGCACCACAGACACATAAAAATAATACAGTTGTGTTGTGAACATCATACAAAGCAATATGAACCATAACGAGAATACAATAAGGTCTTTTTTAGCAATATATTTCCACTAGGCGAAGTTAGGTACACATTTAAATCTGTTTCCATACATTTGACAAACTTTAGTCAAGGTTGTCAAAAAAAAACTAGAATTCATGTTACATTTTTTTATACATTACCTACAACGCAAATTGTAAGAACAGTTATTCTTAAAAATTTAAGAATAAAAAAACAGTTTTGTTATCATGAGGCTATCCTATACATTTTATTAGGACATTTTATTACAACTTAACCAAATGTTTGTTTCCATGTTCCAAAAAAAAGTGTGTTGTGACAACCCTATAGGTAGGCGAAGATTGGATCATTTTTGGAGGTAACCCGCCTCAGTGAATATTTATTTAAATAAATTATAAACTATAATAGATAGTGTTCTACCGATTTTTATTATAAACATTAGATTCTTTTTGTAATCTATTAAATTCCAATACAGGAACCTATCTTTGACAGATTTTTGTTAAAGTGAAAGTTTCGCACAACAATACAATGAACGCTGCCTTCGCGCCAACTTGAAACCAACCATCTAACATATTCGCATGAAGTTAGCACCAAATTTAAGGAAAAGTATTGCCATTATGAATTAAACTTTCATTCAAATATTAAATGAAGATCGTATTATAGATAAAAATACAAAAATATTGAATTTTAGCAAAACAGGCGAAGTTAGGTACCACAGGCAAGGTTAGGGGTCACGACGGTAGCATTTATTTACAACCTAAGCTCTAACAACCTTAGATATATCTACGTTTTATGTATTTACCAACTTACGTTCATCACAAATCCATACAATATGATAGCGTAGTAAGTTAGTGCGTACACTACAATAATATTAGCTTCGACGGTTCAAACGAAAATTGTTTTTTTTTGTCTTTTCAACAATTTATATTTATTGTAACTTTTACTTTCGAGGCTCCCAAATTTCCATACAGCTCCCTCTGCACGCCACTGTCTACATTTTATAATAATAAAGGCAGTTCTATTGTCCTCGTGTAGGATGTTAAGAAAGTTCCTTTCTCTGTAGTTCGAAGATCTCTCATGTTTACATTACATCGTGATGTATCCTTGTATACCTACTTTATATGATATTTTGTGATTTAATGAATAAATTTTTTAAATAATAATATAACACTTTTCTATACAAAGGTGTCAGTATAGCCGGTGGAACTTATTGCCTGAGGCAATTTTTTCCAGTCAACCGGTGCCGTCCAATCTGAGACAGGCCAACCCCGGGTAGAAGTTTGAAGTGAAAAAACACTTAGGAAAACTCTGACCCGATCGTGAATCGAACCCAGGACCTCGAATCTAAAGTCCACGCCAGTACAACTAGGCTACAGATGTCGGTTTTTTAATGTAGGGTCTTTCCGAAATTAATTGAAACCATAGACAACTATAACTTTCAAAGCTAATCTATAATAATAAGGGAAAGTGCCTGACTGACTGATTGACTGACATACTCACTCATCAACGCACAGCCCAAACGGCTAATCGTAGAGAAGTGAAATTTGGAAATCAGGTAGGTTTCAATACAAAACCTTCCACTAAGAAAGGATTTTTGGAAATTCCACCCCTAAGGGGGTGAAAAATAGGATTGAATGTTTTTCAAAGTATGTGAATATCTCGGGAACTAGACATGGTACGAACTTGAGATTTGGCATATGAATTCTCCTATAGAAATAAGTAGTAGTTTTTTTGGACAGTTTTTCCAAATTTTCACTAAAAGGGACGAAAAAGGGCACATATAAAAAGGGATGATTTTTAAGTGGCTCCTAAAAAGTTTAAAACTGGTTTTATCGAAATTTCAAAAAAATGATTTCTTCAGAAAGAGTCAAATTATACTATTTCGTTTTCAAAAGATATCATTAATTAGAGGGGAGGGGGCGAGGGGCACTTTTCCAACGTGTATGTGTGTGTGTCCGACCCCTCTTTATAACTTTTGATTCGCTTGATGCACAGATCCTAAAATTTCAGAAAATATTGAATACTTTAAGCATACAAAATTTATATACTCAGAATTTTGAATTTTTTTTTCAGTCAGGGGTAATCAACCTTTGAATTTTTATTTAATTTTTCTATATATCTCGAAAACCATAAAATCTCGAACCCTAAAAATGTGTATGTATATAGAAAAGTACAATATCTAAAATATAATTTAATGAAGAAGTTCCAGGATTTCTCAAACTTTTTTTATAAAGAAAAATATTTTTTTTATGACAAATTTACGAGTTTCAGTGCCTATATTTCAGAATTTTATAAAAATATCAAAAAACGCCGAAATGCTACAACTAGATAATTTATTTTTCTATAAAAAATACATACATCATAGCAGTACATCTCAAACTTTTCTTAACAATTTTTGTAAAAATTTAATTTATTGACGACATCGTTTCATACAATAAACATACCGACTCAGGCCATCGACAGTTGGATCACATATCTCTTAGATAAATGAACTTAGAAGGCTGTAAATTCATATATAGATTCTTCTTTTAAAATAAAAATTTAACTGTTTCATTGTTTTGTCAAAGATTCAGTTTAAGAGGAGATAAGGCTTAATATATTTTTGAGTTTTGCATCAAATTTAATAATATGAGTAGATAGAATAAAGGCCTACTGTCCACGGGCGGCGGCGCGGCATAGCGTACGAGACCCGACAAAGTACGCCGAGCAGCCCGGCGTACTAAATGTGTCATGAAGACGTCTTTAGCTTATTACTTCATTTAAAGTTAAATGCGTTAATTAATCTTCTTCTACATTATTATTATTTATTTTGTTTCTTATTATTATTTCGCAATAAACTATGAAATGGTACACGGTACCGGGTGCATTCTACCGCTTGCATACATACGTGCGGGTGCCTATGTTAATATATACTCATTTGTAAGATCTGTATAATCTATATTTTAATCGTTTATATTCTTTTATTTACTTTTGTAAACACAGCTGATCTTATATTTTATTTTTGTCTCTCCTTTTTAATATAATATGTAAAGTTTGTTTTTGTATGTAAGTATTACTCTAAAACTGTAAAAGGCGAAAGCCGTTAATTGCATAAATAAATAAATAAATATATTTATATATAGAAATAAATCACAATAATTAATAGCATTCTTGTACAAACACATATACTTTTCAACTATCTGATCAAAAATAAACACGCCCAGGGGTACAACATAAATAGCAATAAATCAGACGGCGTAAGTCCTGCATAGATCAATAAATAAATAATGCGAAATAATAAATAAAAATTCGTGTCTTTTGTATATTGTGCAGCTGCAAGAAATCGTTTAAAATTTATTTTACTGTATAAGTATCGGAATTTATTTTATTCATACTTTACTATATATTGGTACAGTAACATATAAAAACTTAACATAACAAAGACATCACAGAATCAACATACAACAGAATATTTCCGCATTCATACGCTCGAATCCGTGGAGAGTGGGCCTTATATTTCGTTGAAACACAATGCATAGGTACCTATCTATACCTACCATTTACGATTACACGTGGACAAGAACAAGGTCAAATTCCGTGTGGCCTAGGATAGTCAATTACGAGAACTTTGCAAAAAGATTATTTTATTAATAAAGGTGCAAAAATAAGATCGAAGAATTGTGAATACTTTCTCTTAAGAGAAGATATTATTTTGTTAATATTAATGCGAATTTTATACACGAAAAAGGTAAATTTTTTTATGAATAAATAGGTAGGTATCTATAAGATATTTATGTCGTTAGGGTTGCCAGCTCCCGTTTTATATATAAGAGGATTATTAATTAGGCATTCCACCCTCAAAGAGTGATTTGTATATAAGAGGATTTGATACGATTAAATAAAGAACATAGGATGAAAATAAAGGATATCAATATTTTTTTAAATAAAAAACTGTTATGATACCAGTAGCGACATTTATTAAAAAAAAAAAACAATGCTAATACGCAATGAAACGTTGTTTATCGTTTACTAGCTAGTTACCCGTGGCTTCGCTCACGTGTTACTGTATTTTGCTTTCTCTTCCTAAACAATGCAGAATTAATTATATTCGCATCAAAATTAATAATAATAAGAAACATCATCAACATTTCTTTTTTTAAATATATATTCTAAAATTTCCATTAAATTACTATATTTTTATTTATATTTGTCGTTATTAATCTGTATTTAAAAAATATGTGCTTCTTATACAAATAGAATCAGCCCGCGAACTTAAAAATTTCGCTAACTTGACTGACATTGTTCTATGAGAATCCCAAAAAATAACTCGAATAACTTTTATTCCATCAAATGACGTTATTTGAAATCAATTTTTATATTGCTGGATATGAATAAAAAAATATTCAGGTCTCGAAAAGCAATGAAATTAGTGATCTTTAAAACACTTATTTCTATCTGCTTTGGGCATTTTTCAAGCTACAGACGTTTTTTTTAACATTTCAATTTATATCTTTCACGTTGATTTGTTGTTGTTTGTCTGGTCGTAGGTTCGAAATTTAGTTCATAAATATCTTATCTCAGGATAAGATATTTATGGCAAACACGACATAAAAAGAATAAACGATATCGGTCCAGCCGTTCAGGTCGAAATAAATAACGTTAAACGTGAAAACTGTTAACGTTCCGAACGTTAACGTTTACCAAATTGAAAATGGTTTCCAAACAAAAAAAAATGCGTTTCGTCTTCAATATAATAGCAGCGTCGTAATACTTCCAAAGATTTTGAGGTAACGTTTAACGTTAATTTTGAATAACTGACAGAATTATTTTTTTGACTCGGAATTTGGAACAGCATTGTTTAACGCACGTTGACGTTATCTCTATGGAAATAACAACAAATTGTTAACGTTGGAGCTGTCGTTAATATTTCGACTTGGCCTCCAGGCGTGATGCGATGACCACGTAAAGTAGGTCTCCATTTTTATAATAACGTAATATTCTCCCTTTTAAGCCCCCCCGCTCACCGCAAGCCAGCCCGGAGGAAACTAAACCGCAGCAAACCCGATCCGCACAAAGCCAAACCCTAGCCCGATTGCCAAAAAGCCAGCCGCACACAAATCAAGCCCGTGGCGGTTCCCCCCAAACCACCCCATAATACGGGAGGCCTTGGACCCACTCAGGAGAATAGGTTAGGCATAAAGAACTCTCCATTGCGCTCGAAGTCGTCCGAGGCTCATTGTGCCTTTTCTAACCGGTTGAGTTTTAACGAAGTGAGGTGGTCAACCTCAGTATTCTAATGGTATAAGTAATTGGCGTTCGACTATAAACGAATTTTCGACAATGTAGAGTAGGAAGAAAATTAACTGTCCACTGTTTATATTTTTTATTAGATGAAACGGATATCGGCAACTATCCGATATCCGGTCTGTCCGGCGGCGTAAATAATATCCTGCCGGATACCGAATAGTAAAAAGAGACATGTTTGGATAACTCATTGATTTGTTTATTAAAGTATCACTTAAGAAATACACCTTATAATCACAAAATAAATTCTACAACTTAGAAAATTGATTATCAAGCATAAGGTAAATTATGGAGAGTAATTCTATATAATATTTCGTTATATAGACTATTAGACTATATAGAGGAAAACAGCAGCTTTGCTGGTCTTCGTAAGTAAGGGAAGTTTAATAAAACAACGTTTCGTCATATATCATCCTGGCTGAAGATGCAGATAGTTTCCGCGATTTTTGGAACAATAACGTTCCGGCAACGGAGTCAGTCCAATTTGTTTATACCGCCTACGTAAGCATAATTCATGCGTTGTACCCATGGTAATTTACGCACTGGCCGGGCTCTAGTAAGGACTTCTTTAGCATTCTACGAATTTTATAAATTTTTGAAAATAAAAACACCGATATTTTAAGGGGAGCGCTTTTCTTCCTCCCGCAAGGGTTCCGAAGACAAAGAAGATCTTCTCATACCGAGAGGGTCTTCCTCGTGTTCTGCTCCTTCGAAGCAGAGCTGAGGGATCTGGAAATGGTGTGTGAGGAGGTCATAATATCCGGCTAACTGCTATCCCTTTCGTCTCTATTTTTTATACGTTCCAGTGGACAGTTAATTTTTTCGCACTATACAGTGACGAAATGATATGGTCATTGACTTGCCAGTGTTTTCAAAACAATTATTTACGATCTGTCCTAAAATGATGTGAGGATTTTGTAGATAATTTTAAAATTTAATATTTTGCACTTTTACTACATTTGATATAAAATAATTTACCTATTGACTTCATAATACTATTTACCTTTTTTCAACATAATATTATATCAACTTGCTATTCATGGTTTACGCAATAAATTCAAAGCAAGATTACTCACATAGTTTTTTTTTTTTTGCTAGTGTTTTTATGAAATGGCTTCAAATATTTTGACAGATCAAGACATAAAGAATTGCAATACAATCCAGATTCTTTTCGTGAACTTACCGTAAATTATTTTAGTAGAGATAATAAATTACTAAAATAGGTAGGTACCTACATAATGATTTTAATGTCGATCGTAAAAAAAAACAATTCAGAATCGCTGTACAGGATGCATGGTACGAAAAATATATTGAAGTAGGTAGGTACGTATTGTCTGAATTCACGGAAAGTGTATTATTTATCTCTTATATAAAAATGGAACGCTAATTTGCGCGGTCATCGTATGGGTAAGAACACGTTGAAAGCCGATTACGATCCGCGCCGACCAGCTCAAAGATTGTTGTCTATGGTTTCCATGCATTTAAATGGGCATCTCGGGAAGCGGGTTCCTGCTTTTTCTGTGGGTTTCCCCATTCAAATGCATAGTAACATTCTTTGCGCCGGTTGGCGCTAGTCAGAATCGGCATTCTACGTGTTTCTTACCCTATGAGAACAGCTGAACAGCTGAACTTATATCGCCCATTTTTTTGTCGTGTTTGCTTTTGTCTGAAGGGTCTTATGAAAGAAAAAAGTTGCACGGAATAAAAATAAAACTTCCATATTATTATTAGATTTTTTCTAATTTTGAAATTAAATCAGGCGTTTGACAGGAATCAGTTGTTTGATGAATGATACGATTCACGGAATGTTTATAGTACATAATATAATGATATGTTTTATAACAGATGCAGCGGTTACAGTAGTTAAAAAGGTAATAATGAATTGTATCATTATACTAATTCAAATTCAATAATATAAGGACCACGTCGTCGTCTGTGTTAAATAACTTTAAACTGAAATCAACTTAAAGTTATACATAAAATCTCGAACATATTATTTATATTCCAAGGCGGGACGAAGTTTGACGGGTCGGCTAGTTCAAAACTATATTATTATTATTATAGATTACGCAATAGTTTCGTCACGTGTATTGGAGAAAGTAGGTTGGGTTGGGTATACCTACCTACGTATATATTCATACACGCTGCACCGGACCAGCTCGCGGTGTATGTATGTTTATTGTATGAAACGATGTCGTCAATAAATTAATTTTTTACAAAAATTGTTAAGAAAAGTTTGAGATGTACTGCTATGATGTATGTATTTTTTATAGAAAAATAAATTATCTAGTTGTAGCGTTTCGGCGTTTTTCGATATTTTTATAAAATTCTGAAATATAGGCACTGAAACTCGTAAATTTGTCATAAAAAAAATATTTTTCTTTATAAAAAAAGTTTGAGAAATCCTGGAACTTCTTCATTAAATTATATTTTAGATATTGTATTTTTCTATATACATACACAATTTTAGGGTTCTAGATTTTATGGTTTTCGAGATATATGGAAAAATTAAATAAAAATTCAAAGGTTGATAACCCCTGACTGAAAAAAAAATTCAAAATTCTGAGTATAAAAATTTTGTATGCTTAAAGTATTCAATAGTTTCTGAAATTTTAGGATCTGTGCATCAAGCTAATCAAAAGTTATAAAGAGGGGACGGATACACACACATACACGTTGGAAAAGTGCCCCTCACCCCCTACCCTCTAATTAATGATATCTTTTGAAAACGAAATAGTATAATTTGACTCTTTCTGAAGAAATCATTTTTTTGAAATTTCGATAAAACCAGTTTTAAACTTTTTAGGAGGCACTTAAAAATCGTCCCTTTTTATATGTGCCCTTTTTCGTCCCTTTTAGTTAAATTTTGGAAAAATTGCCAAATACGCTAACACTCATTTCTATAGAAGAATTCATATGCCAAATCTCAAGTTCGTACCATGTCTAGTTTCCGAGATATTCGCATACTTTGAAAAACATTCAACCCTTATTTTCACCCCCTTAGGGGTGGAATTTCCAAAAATCCTTTCTTAGTGGAAGGTTTTGTATTGAGACCTACCTGATTTCTAAATTTCACTTCTCTACGATTAGCCGTTTGGGCTGAGCGTTGATGAGTCAGTCAGTCAGTCAATCAATCAGTCAATCAGTCAGTCAGTCAGGCACTTTCCTTTATTATTATAGATTGAAGCCAAGTAACACCCGGTTTCAATAACGTAATCAGTTTAACGCTGTCCGTCAACATCTCGGTATTCACCAAGAAAAACTGAGCGTACGATTAGCTGAGCGAACGATATTTTGAATAGGTAACGAATATATTTTCATCGCGCAAAACCACGCTGTTTTTTTTTTTTAAATTAAAGGACCAGATCAATTTTTGGGTCTGAAAAACAGGACGTCCTTTAAAATAAAGAATGTTTCTATGCATTTGAATGGGGATACGCACAGCAAATTACGAATTTCGTTTGTATTTTACTGAAATAAAAATAATCAAAGTGGAAATTATTATATTATTTGAATTACTTAAAATGACAAACAAATAATTTTGCGCATTATTGTTTGGACGCGATTTGGATACCTGGGTCTAATTAGGACTTCGAGGGGTTCTTCTCTTTGTACATCACTGTGCTAACAAAACGAAGGAAAAACTTTGTTTTGGTTGCTCGCTGACAAATAATCATTTAAAGCAAAAAATAACTACAAGTGCTGGCCCGCTGGGAGGGGTCCCATATAGTGACAAATTTTTATGGAGGGACCCCAATTTCCAAGGGTCCCACTTCATTTACGCCAATGTCAACAAATGTTTTTTTTTTTTTGAAGCATAGTTTAAATTATTCACCCTCTATGGGTGGAATGCCTAATTAATTATAAAAAAAAAAATATTGTGTTGATCTTTTGTGTAGGTATATTTAGTGAATCTCTTGTTGATCAGATTTTTCATTCATTTGGCAATGTATATTTATAAATATTGTTAGTAAACTGCAAAAACTAATATTTTTTTTGTTTTGTTATAACATCTACCTTAATTTTGAACAAATCAACGTTGAAAAAATAACGCGAATTTCCGTGTTTTAGAGCAAAAATAACACCGAATATCTCGAAAAATAACACCACTATTTTCCAGTCTCTATCAATAACTAAACACATTTTCAGATATTATGCGTTTTTTCACTTCAAATCGGTCAATTTTCAAATGAAATAAAACGATTACAATTCAAACATCGACCACGGTAGTCTAGTAACTAGTCTGCGTCATTACAACTGTTGTTAATGGCGCAATACTCACCATCGAAAGTTCCCTGGTTCAATTCCCGATTAGGTCAGATTTTTTCTACTTGTTTTCCATTTTGATTAGAAAAATGTCCAATTTGAAGTAAAAGAAACTTAATGAATTTAAAATTAATTTGACAGAAGATTATTTGCTACCCGTGAAATTATTATCTATTTTATAATATATTATGTACTTATAGCATTCCTGAAAGACGTTTCTTGTCTTTACTGAGAATGTTTAAATCGAATTTGTATGACAATTTTAACCTATTTAAATATTTTAATTCCGACCGATGCATCAGTTTTAAACTATGTTTACAGGTCACATTCTCACAATCGCACCAACTATCGCAGATGTCAAACCCCAATTAAAAATTAGTAA
Source organism: Mystacides longicornis (assembly GCA_963576905.1). NCBI lineage: Eukaryota > Metazoa > Arthropoda > Insecta > Trichoptera > Leptoceridae > Mystacides > Mystacides longicornis. The sequence goes on along the minus strand of OY756423.1, from coordinate 14,609,444 downwards.
TTAATAAGTTTAAGTCAAAAAGAGGTTTACTTTTTATAATGTTCTACGCAACTTTTTTTTTTCTTTCATAAAAACTATCTTCTGGCAATTGCAAAATTGATCACGCGTGATACTATGGACCTGGGAAATAGGTCTCCATTTTTATTTTTTATATATAGATTTTCGCTAACCCTACACTACCAGGCTTACTAGGGTACCCCGCAACTCTTATAGGCATGTTCAGACAGCACAAATATATTTGTTTAGCTTCTTATTTAGTAGTGGATGCAAATGTTGTCCCACCTCCTCGCGGTGCATCCTGGGCAGTGTCTGGTGCTGGGTTGCTCATGTGGGGGTGGTTACTTCTACATGAGGGATCGGGCTATGCCGGGACTGGCTAAGAGGACAACAGCAATCTAAGGTGTTAAGCGTACTGTGCCGATGGATGAATGGCTGGGGGTTTACCTAGTCTAAACGGTGCATCTTCGATACCTGGGCGCCTCAGAGATTAACCTCAGCCCTTCAGCCGACATGCGGGGCTCTGTCGGCTGTGACTTCTTTTCCCTTGCTAAACCTGGGACGGTCGTGAACGTCAATACAATCACTTATAAAGTGAACCCTTTCTCACTGGATGGTCACCCGGCCAGTGAGGAACTGACTCCCTCGGGAGTAACACCATCCACTAGTAACATGGACATCAAAAAAATCCGTAAGGAACCTAGTGTTCCTTAGCAGGAATAATCTATGCACCATCACGAGGTCCCTAACGGGGCACTGCAGGCTGAACAAGCATGCACATGTGCACCATAGGGATATTGGACTGTGGCATGTGCAGGGCGTGTGGGGTATCACTTGAGACCCCAATGCACCTCCTGTGTGAGTGCCTACCAATGATGCGTAATAGACACAAAAATCTGGGCACTTTCTAGATGTGCCCAGATAAAATTGAGGAGTTCAACGCCAACAAAGTCCTCCGATTTTTCCAGGAGGCTGGACTAAGCGACGAACTCTATACAGGGCCAGTCACAATAGTTCCATTTTGGGACGCAGTGACGGCGACCTTCTTGGAGGCAGCAGGCCTAGTAAATAATAATAATAGTAGTGGCAATCACTAAACACAAAAGTACACAGGCACCCATAATATCTGTAGGTATACAATACACAAACACACTGCAAATCACTCGGGGGTACTCCATTCCCCGGGTAAAGTTTTTCTAAGTGTTTTTTCACTTGAAATTTCTACCCGGGGTTGGCCTGTCTCAGATTGGACGGGACCGGTTGACTGGAAAAAATTGCCTCAGGCAATAAGTTCCGCCGGCTATACTGACACCTTTGTATAGAAAAGTGTTATATTATTATTATTTAAAATCATTTATTCATTAAATCACAATATATCATATAAAAATATCGGTATTATCTCTCATGATACATCACGATGTAATGTAATCATGAGAGATCTTCGAACTACAGAGAAAGGAACCTTCTTAACATCCTACATGAGGACAACAGAACTGCCTTTTGGATGGCATATCTGAGACCACAACAGATGCCAAGTTTCCCTAGATTGTCTTTAAGAGACTTAGGAATAACTCCATTCGTCGATATCACTATAGGTATTATGTGTGTGGTTGGTGTATGCCAAATATCCTTGATTTCGTGAGCAAGATCAAGATATTTAATTATCTTGTCTTGCTCGGCTTTTTTCAAATTTTCGTCATACGGTACAGTGACATCCACGAGATACGTTCTCCCGTTCCTACGATCAACCAATACAATGTCCGGACGATTTGCGTTAATCGTTCGGTCAGTCTGTATTGGTATAATTATTATTGTAAAGTTCTAGGGTTAAGTGTATTCAGTACTAAAAATAAGATTAATAATAATAATATAACACTTTTCTATACAAAGGTATCAGTATAGCCGGCGGAACTTATTGCCTGAGGCAATTTTTTCCAGTCAACCGGTCCCGTCCAATCTGAGACAGGCCAACCCCGGGTAGAAATTTCAAGTGAAAAGACACGTCATCATCGTATCAAACTTAAAGCCTAGTTCTCCTTTGTCCAGTAATTTAGTAAGAAAACGTCTCTGAAGGCCAAAATTTTAGATAAACTGGTAGCTAATAAAATCAAATTCCATACAAAATGTATGAGGAGAAAATTTCACAAATTAACATTATCTATGTATTATAAATATTCTCTCCATAAATTTTGTATGGACAATCATCAAAATATCTACTGCCCTTTATACTATAAACAAGTTTTAGGTATGATATAATATCCATAAGAAAAAGTAGTGTATAATTTAGCTACGTATTAAAATTACACGCTACACGGCCTATTGTGAACTAGGCTTAAAACACACTTTGACAAGAAAATACAGTAAATATTATGATAATGATTGAGAGCAGTGCAAATCCCATTTTTTATGAAATATTAAAGTTTGTGCCGTATGCTTTAAATTTAAAAGAAATGAGTAATATGTAATAACATAATACTGTATAGTGATCACTGTTAATATGAGAATGTATGAATTAGAATAATTTTAAAGTTTCCTTTTTGCCGCTTGTTTTAAGATCTAAACTTTTCAATTTTTAAAGAAATATTCTAACAAGATATTCCACATTGCTTGCAGATGAGAGTACTAAAGAACTTATTCAAAAAGCTGTTGAGGCCAGAAACTACTCGTACAGTCCATATTCTAACTTTGCTGTGGGGGCTGCCTTGAGGACAGATACGGGAAAAATTTACACAGGATGTAATGTAGAAAGTAAAGTGTACACTCCAACTATATGTGCGGAGAGAACTGCTATTTGCAAGTTCGCTAGTGAAGGACATAGAAAATTAACCAGTATTGCAGTGGTTGCGTATCAAGAGAACTGTTTCACCACTCCATGCGGGGTCTGTCGGGAGGTGTTGTCGGAATTTGGTGAAGATGATCTAAGCGTATATATGTCCAAGCCTGATATGAAACAGGTCCTTCATCTAAAACTGTCTCAACTCTTGCCATTGGCGTACAAACCATAAAATACATTAAGGATGAAAAATAATCAGTACCTACTACATCTTGAATTTAATATTTTCTTTACCTTTAGTTCTTAAAGCCTAGTTCATACAACAGTTGAATATATTACTAGGTAAAATTGGTATTTTCGTTAGCCAGACAACAAAAATATTCACACTATTTGAGTACTGTTCCAAGTGAGAGATTTTTTAAACAAACAGACTGCTACACAATGTAGTTTCTCTTTAGTTAAATTATATTTTTCTTCCAACTAATGAACTTGACTAAAACAATAGGTTCATACATGAATCATAGCAGGAGCGCTACTCGCTCAAAAATCTTGACTAAACACTCAACAAAATTTTTGGTTTTCAGACCTGTCAGGAACTAAATTACTCACTACTCGACTAAAATACTAACACAGTGGGAACTAGGCTTACTAAAGGCTGGTAAATTCATCCTAAATTTTGCAATTTTTTTATTTCATCTATTTTCTCTTTTATAAATGAAAAATTGAGTAACTTATACTTAATGCATTTTGTAAAACTTAACATACCTACCTACTTATAAAGAATTTAAAGACTTAAATAAAATTACTTTAAATGACAAAAATATATACATTGTTTAAGTTGGATTTGAATTTAAACATTTGAGCTGTTTTCATTTTAAATATTATCCCATCCAACCTATTATAAATGCCCTTGACCAAAAGGATTAATTATGTATATTGTATATCTTTGAAATGGGCACCTCTATTCTATACTAAAAACAGCAACCATTAACATAGGAAGGGAGAGATACTAAACCAGGTGAGTCTCGAGTAAATGTCAAAAAAAGTTGATGTCCACTGCTCCAAACATAAATCACAGTGCCAATACCTCACAGTAAAGATACAGAAAATATATTAAATGAGTAATTTGAAGATATGCGAATCTGTAATTTGAAGATGGGATCTTTAACTGGCGGAGTGTTGCACTGGTTCGTCAGTCATGGAGAAGACCAGAACAGATTGATGTTGTGCAGTTGGAAGATAAAAATATCAATCCCTTACTTACCTAATTCTACCAAACTTCTACACTGAAGTCTAAATGTGCACTGACTTAAAACCCATTTTGTGCAGAGTAAAAACTCGATTTATTTATGAAATATTCAACCAAAACATATCAAAATCGAACATGTTTTATAGCTCGAGTATTGGATGGTGTATTTGAATTTGTCACATCCGATTTTATGTCCTCAATATTATCACTCTGCAACGTTTCTAATCGAATAGCATTGCTCTCATAGTCCTGCATAACCTGGAAGTAAATGTACAATATAATTACATTAGAGAGTAAATTAGAACACAATTACATGGGGATAGGCCCACCCCATACTCAGTGAGTGATAAATGTCAAAATAAGATACCTTGGGACAATCTTTTCTCAAATGCGTAACATCACCACAGACTCTGCAAGCACCCCCTTTTGGATAAATGCCTTTAGGATTATCTGGACACTGTCGGGATATATGACCCTGCAAATAATTTTATAGAAATCAATACAAGTTCAAGGTTGTAGAAACACAAACAAAAATATGATAGCAATATTTCATATATTGCAGCAAGCACCCCCAGGTTTTATTCATAGAATAGGTAATTTAAAAACCAACATCCTAGTCCTAAAGTAAAAAGATTTCTTTACCTGCTCTTTACAAATGAAGCACTGTGCAAACTTAAAATCCTGTGTTCGCACCACCTTACAGTTGAAATGTGTATGTTCAGTAGAACCACACTTGAAACATATGCCACAAATTCCATCAGAAGTGGTTTTTCCATCTTTATTCATTTCTGGACATTCTGATAAAATATGTCCACCTTTGCGACAATGGAAGCACATGCTCTTTTTTAATCTCGCCAGAGTTTTCTCTGCTTTTCTCCTTTCCAACTTGATTGTCCTGTCAACTTCACTTCGTGGAATTCCTTTGGAAATTAATGCTTTGCGGAGTTCTAATATTCTCTGTGCATCTTTTGATGTAACAGGAAAACCTTGTAATTTGACTACCTCCACATCTTCCCCATTTATTTTAATATGAATTTTGTCAGACAATTTATCATTGAATTTTTTATTTTTCTTTTTGTGTTCTTTTGATTTCTCATTCTTCTTCTTTTGCTGATTTTTATCTTTTTTTTCAGCAATTTTATTTCCTTTTTCAATGTTTTTATTTATCTCCTTTTCCATGGAATTTTTAGATTTTGTTTTGCTCTTAATGCCTTCAGTATTCTTTTGAAGTCCACTTTCCTCATCACTTGCTAAATTATTTGCTTTCCCTTCAAAAGTCTCAACCTTTTTTTTCTTCTTTTTCAGAGTCTGTGGCTCTTCCACTGTTTCTAACACATCATCATCTTCACTCTTTCTTTTACTACTCTTTTTATTCTTATTCTTTTTCAATGGAGTTTCCGATTTCAATTTTTTCTCTTCCTCTTGACAAACAGATTCTAATTTTTTAGTTAATTCTTTATATTTTAAATTAGTTTCCTCATTCGAGTATTCATCACACCATTTGGTCAACTCGGGATCCTCAATGTCAAATTCATCATCACTTTCAACATTTTTCACAGCTTCGTTTTTCTTCTTCAAATTTTTTTTGTTTGATTTTAACTTTCCGTCTGCCTTTATACTGTCTGTGAGCTTTTCTTCCTTCTGTTCCACATTTTGTTTATCAATTTTTTTCTTTTTCTTTTTTTCCCTCACATCATTATTTGACTCTGTTGGAAATTCACACCACTGATCTTTAGATTTTTTTAAAGATTCATCTTTCAAAAATTGGTTATAGTTGGTCCTTCTTTGCTCTTCAAACTACAAAAAGATATAAATAAATAAATCACATTGTAATTATATGGCTTAAAACTCTTGACCAAGTAAAATTGTTAATATACCTACTCCAAAATCTAAAATAGGTAATAGTGTTAACCACTTGTCACTAATACCATCAAGTTCCGTCGTCTGACCTGGACTGGCCACGTACAGAGGAAGCTTGCAAGACATTACGCGCCTAAGCCTCAGCTTCCATCCGAAAGGTAACGGAAGACATGGTAGGCCCTTCCAAACAGTCAAATGATTGTACAATGATGATCTTTGGGGTTCTGGTGTCGACTGGGATTTGGCAATAAGGACTACAGAAGACAAGGTTGCATGAAGAGGATTTCTGGAGTCCATATGCATCAACTAGGTAGCGGACATGGTTTAAGAATAATCACAACTAATAAGGTATTTAAATCAAAATTAAGGTAGGTAGGAAGGGATTTGTACACATTTCACCAAGAAAATTTTAAATTAATCTGATAATTATAATAATTGTTGAACACAGTAACTTACTTTTTTTCTATTTTCAGAATCATTGTGCTCGGAAGATTTTTTTTCAAGCTGTTGAGATAACACTGACCATGGTGTTGCTGCTTCAGGTACACGTTCGTTTGATGATTTTGAACCTTTCGCGCGGGCAAATCTGGTCATTATTGTGAAATATGGCGAGAACTAAATTTTTTTTCTTTCTAAACGGTAATTTTTAACTCAACGTGTGCACTTAAAAGTTACATAACCTCAAAGAACAAACAATTTTATAAAAATTTCACATCTTATTGTTTATGCCTTAAACGTCACAGGTTTGACAATTCGCGTCATAATAATCCATAGATACCATAGAAACTAATATATTACGTGACATTTCAGTTCATAGAAAATGTTTTGTGTTTTGTCAATCATTTTATAACCTAAAATAATAATAAAGTTATTCACGTAATTTTGATATCGAATAAATAAAATATAATAATAATGTTGACGGTGAAAAATTTGTTAAATAACGTTTTTAAACGTAATTTAACAGTTAGTGCGTGCTTAGAGAATAAAAAGAATTTTAGAAAATTTGTTCTAGCTAATAAACGAGGAACTCGAATATTCAAAAAACGACAAGCTGTCGATCCCGATCCCGAAATACCGTTTTACAATAGAGGATTAAAAAATACGGGATTTAAACTTAATGGGCGATTTGTTAATATACCAGAAATGTGCCCCGAACTAATCGTTCCTGATTTGAAGGATTGTTCTTTGAAACCTTACGTCTCTTACAGAGCTCCAGATGTCAGTCAACCAGAATTTACCGCAGAAGACTTATTCAAAGCTGTTTATGAACCAAAAATAACATCTGATTTCAAGAAAGGGAAATTAGATGGAGATGGTAACCCTAAAGAACCATCGGCTGAAGAAAGTCTGTCTGCAGAGGAGGCCTACATAAAAGCAAGAAAAACTGGCTCTGATTTATTTTGAATATTCAATTATTGATGTGTTGGGAATCTATTAGAGGTAGCATACCTGTGTTGATAACTATGATTTGTGTATTTTTTTAAATATTGTTTAATATTAACTGAAAATAATAACGTGCAAGTGGTTTAGCAATATAATTATTATGTATTACATTTTGGATTTTTTATTAAGTTACCTATTTACGCAATTGATGTGCTGTTGAAGATTTTGTTATTTATTTTATCAAGTAATCCCTTCATTTCTCTAAACATTGATAGTGTTTTCTCAAAGAAATTTAATCTCTGATTCTCGATTCATTTGTTTCAGTATTAAATTAGTTGTTGTTGATGCATACCTCTTGCTGATGCTACCAGATGTTTATTTATTTAAACTTTATGCACATCACACAGGTTATATTCAACAAGGTACAGAATGAGGTTATGGTATGATGTGCAACAATGAGATTATCACCTAAGTGATCTCTTTCATCTAACCGCTTATTCATAGGTACATGTAATTCTTTACACATGGTGAAGGTTGTGCCAGCCAGGAGTGGAGAAGGAAAAGTTGCCCCTCAGATTGATAGTTGGGCCAAACAGTACTTTTTTAATCTCTTCTCTATGTGGAGGTGCAGTCTGATAAATAGGATTTGATTTACATTTGGCTGACATGGTCTTTTGTCTCAGAAAATCAATAACCCCTCCACAAAATTAGATAGATATAAATACAGTTTAGTACCATTATTCAGGTTGATACTTTGGTTAAGTTGTGAACAATGGTAGTGAAGACATCTCCTCTATAAATGTTAACTTGGAAACAACATTCTTCAAATGGGAGCTTATGTTGAACGATACTGACATGTTTTTGCATATGGTATAATGAAAAAAAAAAGTGAAGATACATACATTCCATGATATGTATACAGCTAACAAATAAAATCTTTTACTGGTTACCCGGTTTTGTGAAAAGCTTATGCCAGGGTCATTTAATTAATTTGTTTTAAAAAAATTAAACAGAAATAAACATCAGTTTTATTTACAATATGAGGTGCTTTAAAATATATTTATTGTAGGTATGTGGTAAATACTAATAAATAAGTTTTTATATTTCGATTGAGAATGGGATTTCTTTGAAAGTTGTGGCCTTCCTCGGAGAGATAAAATACAAAATTGGATATAAAAACGCAGAATCACTGATTGTTTCAGGATATTTTAAAACTTCACATTTCAAACAACAATACATAGCCGATAAACCACAGGTTATCATCAGAGGTTATTAAACATTTAAGGCACTTATATAATGAGCGGGTGAAATGTTTAAATACCTATTTGAAACAAAAATTCTTTGTGAGAAACAACTTGATTGGGAAGACTCAAAGGATGTACCTAGGTATTTTTAAACCCTATAGTATAGTACCTAACCTATGACCCTCCATGATCTTTTCCCAACTTATAGGCTAGATTATATGAATTTGTATTGGGTATCTATGCGTTTATAATTTATAAATACAGTGGAACCTTTCATTTTAGAATCTTACTCATATGCTAAACAATTTTTTATCATTGTAAAATACGACAATGTGTTCCATGCGGAAAAAGTAGGTACTATTTTCTATAGGTTAACTTACCTACTTATAATTTTTTGAGGAGTGAAACTGGTACTTGACAACTAAGAATACAATTCAGATTTGATAAAAAGGGAATAAAAATACGTATTTATGACAAATAAGTTTCAGATGTAAAGTGGTTGGTTAGAGGTGTATTATTAGGTATACACAGGGTATACCGGGGTATCACAAAACTGTCTGTTTTCCTAGGGATACGGACTAATACTAGGCGCGGAATTCACAAGTAAATGTGAAATGAAAACGGGACTGCTCTGTATGTGAAACTGGAATGTCGCACTCGTTATGCGAAATATCGCTCGTAGGTTCCACTGTACCGTATTTTGAAGAATTCAAATAGATTGGGTCATATCATATAATTTGACCTCTGCACATGTAAAAATCATATCTTTAAGATACCTAGTTAAGTAATTTGTTTTTTTAGATTGAAAATTATTTAAAAAAATCGTGATATTCAGCCATTTACAAAGTGTTCGTCGCGTGATACATTCATGGATGTCGCATTGGATTCAAATGTTTCATTCGACTAAAAATTAATTTTCCATTATCGACTTATGATTAAATGCTGTTAAAAGTTCCATTTCTTATCAGAGTCCCCGTGCCAAAAAAGTTTGAAAGCCACTTGATTACATAAGTAGGCACCCACTTATTTTTACAGGTTAGAATTATTCAGAACTACTTGACTATTCTTCGGTAAATATTGAATTAAATGGACAAATGACTACCTACCAGTGACGTACCGTGTGTTTTCGCCGCCCGGGGCGGTAACCAGCTCTTTTGCGCCCCCTCCCCCCCATATAAATTGAAAAAAAACTGCCCGAAAATAAAATAATAAAAAAATAACCCTAATATTTTATTTCATACTTTACACAGCACAACAATATACTAAAGGTATCATAACATAGTTTAAAATTTAAATTTTGGCAGAGTGGGACAGAACCATCTTCTGAGCCACAGATTTCCCTACCTGATGCAGACTTACCTCATGGAAATGTTATTTTTTAAAGACCTCCACCCGAAATGAAATGTTATTTTTTTAATCAATCTAGTCGTGTATAGTAATAGCGCAAGCAAATTTTGTCGCCCTGCTCCGGCGAGGCGCCCGGGGCGGCCCTCCCTCCGCCCACCCCCTCGGTACGCCACTGCTACCTACTAAGAAAGGCAATATTGGTAGTGACCGACCGAAGTTTCGGTTTCGGCAAAAAAATCTAATTTCGGCATCAGTTTCGGTTTCGGCATAAAATCTGCCGAACCTTCGGCAACACCAAAACTCTGCGTTCGTGAATTATCGCGCGTCGTTCGGCTGACTTCGGGTGAGTTCGTGGCTGTTCATGTTGGATCGTAGAATGTTCTATAATATTCCAGACCTTTCTAGAATGGTCTATTTGGATCGAAAATGTTCTATAAGACATATATTGTTATTGGAACAGCACCAGTCTATATCCTATCCAAGCGAGCAGCTTTTTAGTGCCGCTGGACAAATACGCAGATCGTCGGAGCAACCTGCTTGGTGAAAATGTAGAGAAACTGCTTTTTTAGCTTACAATATATTAGACTTTTTAATTACGAATACTAAATTTAGTATTCGTTATAACTTAAGTTATACTAACATATTGTTATATTAATTTTTAAAATTTTAGTTTGTTTTAGAAAAAAAAAATCACTTACCTACTTCAATTGTTGTTTTTTATTTCGTATGTATTGTGTTAACTGTCTGTACCTATAGGTGTAAAATAATAAGCCAAACTTCAGTAAACAATAGAAGTGGTTGATAGACCAGCGGTTACGACGCCGGCTTTCGCACTGTTTCGTGCGGAGGTCGTGGGTTCGAATCCCGACCGTGTCGACCATTTCCGCTTTCACGACACAAGCATTTGCTTACTGTGAAAGATGTCAAAAGTGTATTTGTGTTCAATTCGAGTGAGCACAGATTCATTAAAAAAAATATATATATATATTTAACATGCCTAAAAAAGTTTCGGTTTCGGCCGAAACTGAGACTGATACGCGAAGATTCGGTTTCGGTCGGACACTAAATATTGCCTTTCTTATTAGGTAGGTAGGTATTATGTGGTTTCAATTTCTCGAGACAGATTGTGGTTTTGTATTCCGGTGCCGGCTAGGAACTTCTTTCGCAGCTTAAAAACTTTACCTATCTAATATTATAAAATAATATTGATTATTGAAAAATTGACCGAGAGTCATACACTCATATAAATATAAATATTTCATGGATTTAATTATTTTATTTAATAGTTGCAAAGAATATTAGATTCGAACTTTTGTTAAAAAAACCCTCGTATAAATAGCAACCGGCAAAAATTGATTACATAATATAAACATTCAACGTCATACTTGATATTATTTTTTAATGTCATAATATGTTAACACGGTAAAGAAAGATAAGAGAATAATACTCTTGACTGGCTGCATATACTTACTTGCAAAAGCGCGAAATTTGTATCTTTTCTTTTACGAACGTTCATGTGGGATTCGTGTACAGTGGTACATGTCAATCTACTAGTTCATATTCCGATTATTTCACGGTCAGAATAATTTGTTGTGTGGTTCTGTTTTCGTATTAGATTCTAGTTGGAGACAATAATTATTAAAAATGGGCGGAAAATATTCAACTATGGACCCTATGGAAATAGAAGTTCCAGAACTTAAAACATTGTTGGAACGAGATCCATACTTAGAGCCTTATGAAAGGGAATTCCGTCGCAGGTAGGTGGTCAATTTCTTACAAAATACGATTATTATTTGTGATGTTTCTACTTGACGGTCTGAATGTCATTGTGAAGGTCAACTATTTGGCGGTTTTTATATTTTTTTTTCAAAGTTGTATTATTAAATGAAATAAACGTATTTTTTTATTAGACATTTTATTTAAGGAATTAGTTTTACTATATATTTTACCAAATTATAGTTTTCCGTGTTTTTAATGTTCAAATGCTTCCTGATTTTTATATTTTCAATCACGTCATGTTACCAGAAGGTTATTCTTTATTTTTTCATGAAATTAATCTACCTACATAATTTTTATTTCTTTAAAGATCAAGTTAAAAATATTCTTTAAGTAAGTGTTAAGTATCACCAGTTGAACATTAACTATATAGCACTTGAACTAGTAATGAGGATAAATGGAAAAATGTTTGGTGCTTTTTATATTATTTAAATAAGCGAAATGCATACCCCAAGACTACTTTTACTTAATAGTCATTGAGAATGTGTCTGTAAAATGTTTATTGCTATTTTATTAAGTTACGATAAACATATTTTTCAGATACGGCTGTTTTAAGGATATTTGGGAAAAAATTGCAAGTTATGAAGGGGGCCTAGAAGCTTTCAGTAGCGGATACAAGACATTTGGTCTTCAAATTAAGCCAGACAATTCAGTGACTTGGAGAGAATGGGCTCCGGGAGCACATTCTGTGGCTCTCAGTGGAGATTTTAGTAAGACTTTATATTTCTGAATGCAGTCTTTACACAGCAGTTCTCAGTTATTTGGTTTTATTGCTTCCAACCACATACTTCACCTTTTGTGAAGTGGTTGATAGCCTGGCGGTTACGAGGTTTCGTGCGGAGGTCGTGGGTTCGATCCCAGAGGTGTCAACCATATTCCTCTTCCACGACACAAGCTTTATGTAGCTTACTGTTAAAGAGTGCATTTGTGTTCACTTTGAGTGAGTTAAAAATTATCAATTTTACCTCTCACAGGCAGGTTCACAATTCTCTCATTGGCTTGGGTGAAAGAATTGCCTATTATGAAGTACAAAAAAATTTCAAATTAAAATTTTGTTTCTGTACTAAACTGAAATCAATTAATTATTTATTTTGTAATATGAAGTTATAATGTACAAATTATTTAAGTATTAGATTACGTTTTCTCATTACTAACATATGTATACTGGAAATAAGAAACACTGAAACACAAAAACTGATTTTCCCCCATTATAGTCTTAGTACCATGATGATTTTTGGAACTGTTTTTTACGCCTTTAGATCATGGATATGAATGTTTAGGCTATTGAACATTTCCTTCATTTTTGGTACTTAGTGCTTATTTTATTTCCAGTATCTTCATCTTTTGGGATTTATGATTTGATTCAATAAAATGATTCTTGATATTATTTTATTTCCAGTATACATACGAGGGTGGTCCGATAAATAGTTAGCCTACAAAAGAAAAACAAAATTTTTGGGAAAATTGATGATTTATTTTTCAACATAGTCTCCTTTTAGCTCGATACACTTGACCCAGCGATGCTCAACTTCTTTAACCCGTCTGAAAAATGAGTTTTCTTTAGGTCTGCATAATGCCTCCATGGCGGCGATGACCTCCTCGTTTGATTGAAATTTCTGCCCGGCGATAGACTTTTTCAAGTTTGGAAACAAAAAGAAGTCGCACGGGGCCAAATCTGGAGAATACGGTGAATGGGTAGCAGTTCGTAGCCCAATTCGACCAATCGCCATGGCGACAGCGGAAGTGTGAGCCGGTGCGTTGTCATGGTGGAAGAGAACTTTTTTCTTCACCAAATGGGGCCATTTTTCTACAATTCGGAGTCGAATCGACCCAATAATTTAGCATAGTACAGCCCTGTAAGCGTTTTGCCCTTCTCCAGGTAGTCAATGTGGATCACACCTTGCGAATCCCATAAAACGGTGGCCACCGCCTTTCCGGCCGATAGGACAGTCTTTGCCTTTTTGCGGAGCACGTTCGTCGGGTAAAGTCCACTGTTTCGACTGTTCCTTGGTATCTGGTGTGTACCAGTGGATCCATGTTTTGTCGACAATCACAAAACGGAGCAGAAACTCGTTGGGATTGCGCTTAAACAGCGTCAAACATTGCTCTGAAGTGATCTCACGGTTGCGCTTGTTGTCCGGAGTGAGCAAACGCGGCACCCATCGCGCCGACAGCTTTCTCATACCCAAAATTTTATGTAAGATACGACCCAGGTAGCCTTTGGAGATGCGCACTATCTCACGCACCTTCAATCGGTCTGACAACACCAGATCATGGATTTTTGTCATGTCTTCCTCCGTGGTAGCCATTTTTGGGGCACCTGTGCGTGGCTCATCAAAAACTGATGTGCGACCACGTTGAAACTCGTTAAACCAATTTTTAACGGTCGCCATCGAAGGAGAAGACTCACCGTATGCAGCATGCAAGCGCTCTTTGATTTTGCTGCGTGATTTCTCTTCCAAAATCAAGAACAGAACGATATTGTTCTTTTTCCATTTTTCTAAAATCTACGGACACACCGGCTTCCACAAGCGGTTAAAACAAAACTACGTGACCAAATCGGATGAAATTTTGATAGTTGTTGTCTACGAGAACGTAGCACACGATAGGAAATTTTTGTTGCTATAGTGACGCCCTTCAGGCGGTGTGGCTAAGTACTTATCGGACCACCCTCGTATGTAGGTATATTTCTCCACTTCCACAATAAGACATCGTTTCATCTTTTGGGATTTATGATTTGATTCAATAAAATGTATAGTGGAAATAAAATACGCACTAAACGCCAAAAATGAAAAAAATGAGTTGAGTATGAGGAAAGGTTCTATAAACCATTGTCAATAGCCTAAATATTGCACTAAGTCCATATCGATGATCTAAAGGCGTAAAAAAACAGATCCAAAAATCAACATTGTACTATGTCTGTATGGGGGAAAAATCAGTTTTATTAGATTATCTCAAAATGAAGTTTTTGGCGTTTAGTGCGTATTTTATTTCCACTATACAAATGATTCTTGATATTATTTTATTTCCAGTATACATATGTAGGTATATTTCTCCACTTCCACAATAATACTAGTGATGTTCATTTGAAAAATATATCAATATTTTTTCCGATATAATATATCGAAATGTTGTATCGATAGTATGCGATATATCGTATAAAAATATCGATATATCGTATTAAATTTGTATTTAATTACTCGGCCCTAAATGATAAAAGGAAGTTCACATTTATTTACTTATACAATGTCCCATTTTATACAATTTTTTATATAAATGCAATAAAAAATTACTAGGTACAAGTGCAGAGCTTTGCGGTCGGACATATCGCTTTTTCATGCTCTGTTAGAACAAGTAATATTATTTTCAATGCTAGTTTTACAATCGTGCCATGGGGTTGCCGGTTAAGAATAGCACCTCTGCTCTTTTTTTACTGATTTTTCGAGCATTCTGTAAGAGGCAGGAAATCGAAAAATCAGATGGGGACCGTGAGGTTGACTACCTCACGTACTTAAACCTCAACCGGTCAGAAAAGGTACAAGGGGCCTCGGGCGCCTTCGAGCGTAATTGAGAGCTCTTGATGCTTCCCTATACTCCTGAGTGGGGCCTAGGCCTCCCGCATTGTGGTTTGGTTTGGGGTGGGGATCTGCGGCGGGCTTGATTTGTGTGGAGCCGGCTTTTGGTTTGATTGCTTCGATCAGGCTAGAAGGTTGGTTTCAGGCTAGAAGGTTGGTTTCATGCGGGTCGGGTTTGCTGCGGATTTGTATCCTCCGGGTTGGCTTATGGGGAGCCTTAAAGGGAGAATGTATGTAACAGAGAGACACGGGCTTGATTTGTGTGTGGCTGGCTTTTTGGCAATTGGGCTAGGGGTCGGCTTTGTGCGGATCGGTTTAACTACGGATTGGTCTCCTCCGGGCTATGCTTGGCTTAAAAGGGAGAATGTTATGTTAGTTTTACAATCTAGCCAACGTGATCGTGGAAATTTTAATTTTCGTTACATATTTGTCAAATTTTGTTCTAGCTTTGTTTTCAACCACGTGGCGCACTACCACGTGACCTACACTCACAGCTTCCATTCATGTTTCAAAAATAAACTTACATGTCGCACACCCTCATTTTTTTTTAAAACATGAAATTTAAAATAGTCTGCAGGTTTTCCGCACGCACTGCACTGCCAACGTGGCTCTTAAGAAACAAATATGTACATGCCTATTTTCTAAATTCTTCTAAGATACTTTGTTTGAAAAGCTGATTTATAATATTTTCAGATGATTGGAACAGAGAAAGTCATAAATTTAATAAATTGGAGTATGGAAAATGGGAATTAAACATTCCTGCCCAAGGTGATGGGAGCTGCCCATTGAATCACATGTCCCGGGTGGAACTCATCATAAATGGACATCTTCCCAGAATATCTCCCTGGGCCCCCTATGTTAAGCCACACAATGGGACTGTTTATCAGCAACATGTATATAACCCAGAAAAGGTAACATTCAATCTTTCTTACTTTTATTACAACTCGTTAATGCATTTCCTACAGTGAGGTAGATACCAACTCACAAAACCCAAGTGTACGTCTTTATTCTGAAATAAAGTAGTAAATAAAGTCAGAAATAATTCTCTCAAAAGCCTAGAAGAGGATTAAAGACAGGAACACAATACGAGGGTCGGAGAAATTAAGTCGAGAATATAGTAAGATACGGATTCACATGCTAGTAAAATGAATTCATCCAAGCTCTCCCAAATGGCCAACCCCATGGAATGTGGCTCCCAGGCAGACTACCCAAAAGATGAACCAACAGCTTGGAGTTAATTTTCTTCTTTGACCATGTTCGCTCTCTAGTTGCAACATATAGACTCCATAAAATCTTAACATACCACCCTGTCCCCTGCAGTCCTTACTACCTTACCCCAGCACCCTGAAGATCAGCAGTATTCAGTTAGGGAGTTAACTTTGCTAGTGTCTAACCCCACCTCTTAAATTACATTCCACAACACCCAAATCATGAAGAAGAAGTTTTTAAAACACATATGTAAAGGTTCTCTTATAATTTCTCAGCTGCTACAAACATATCGCATGAAAGGTGTGCTGTAGTAGAATAAGAAACTGACTTCAGTAGCCTAGTTTAAGGGCTAACTTCTGATCAAGAGGTCCTGGGTTTGATTTCTATAGTCAAGTCAGAGATGATTCTCACTTAAAGTACTAAATATTTTTTGTAGCCGTACGTCATGAAAAATAAAAAAGTACCAAGACCCAAGAGTCTTAGGATATATGAGTGTCATGTTGGTATTGCAACATCCGAATACCGAGTTGGCACATATAATGAATTCACCGAAAATATTCTGAAAAGGATAAAAAATCAAGGTTAGTATTAAAATAATTTTATGAAAATTGTTACGTTCTGCTCTACTGCAGCTGTTATAGGTACTTGTCTATTTTCTAGGGTACAATACTATTCAACTAATGGCTATCATGGAGCACGCATACTATGCTTCATTTGGATATCAAGTGACCAGTTTCTTTGCTGCTAGCAGGTGTGTATGGCATTAGCAGTATATTTAATAACTAATTTATGCATATTATACTCCCTTAGTGGCTTCACTTAGCAGTGTTAGAAGACAAGAAGAAGAGTTCCCCACAGTGTTGTATCAATGACCTCCTTCCACAATCTGTCCAATGAGAGGATATTCCTCATCTGTGGGATCCTGATGAGCCGACTGACTGTCTTTAAGCATCCTTAACACATTTTCCAGCATATCCAACTCCTCTCTACATGACCCCATGCATAAATGTAACTTCTTCCAATGAAAAAAAAATGTAAATTTCATCTATAGGGTTTACTTTAAAGCAGTTTTATAGGATTTTTATGTTAGAAAAGAAATAAGTTGTTTTTTTATTTTATTTTTATTTATTGGTAAGGGGGCGTTCAAGTATTACGTAACGCAATTTGGGGGGGAGGGGGGGTCTTGCAAAACGTTACTGTGCGTTACGAGGGCGGGAGGGGGGGTTCGAACAACTCGTTACGTAACGGTATTTTTTTTTTCTTAAATAAAAAAAATTGGGAAATAAATCTTCCAAGTTGGGCAATCCTTTTCGTTTATGTTTTACGGGGAATCCCTCAATTGTACTGTACGTCATTTTTGTTTTTTTTCTCCGAAGTTGGGCACCCTTTTCGTTTATGTTTTACGGGAAGTCCCTCGATTGTACTGTACATCATTTTTTTTCTCCGAAGTTAGCAAAGGAACCCTTTTCGACAATGTTTTACGGGAAGTCCCTCGATTGTACCGTACGTCATTTTTATTTTGTTCTCCGATGTTAAAGCTTTTGGTGGAAACACGTAGAATGCCGAATCCGACCCGCGCCGACCGGCGCAAAGAATGTTTCTATGCAGTTGAATGGGGATACGCACAGCAAAAGCAGAAACCTGCTTTCCGGCATGCCCATTTAAATGCATTGAAACCATATACAACATTCTTTGCGCCGGTCGGAATCGGCTTTCTACGTGTTTTCACCCTAAGCGTAAGAATTTTTCGCTCTGCGAAAAAAGGAACCTTTTTCGTTTAAGTCTTACGGGGAGTCCCTCGACTGCATTGTATGTAAAGTTAGCAAATCGTTTATTTTTTACGGGGAATCCCTCGACTGTATTATACTTACGTCATTTTTATTTTATTTTCGTTGTCAGCATTTGGAAAACAGCAAAAGAAAAAATAAAGATAAATTTATGGAACATATAAATAGTATTTTTTTTTCTCCGAAGTTAGCAAAGGAACCCTTTTATTTTTTTACGAGAGTTCAGTAAAAAAATAGTCTCTTGGGTGTTACGTAACATTTAGGGGGGGGAGGGGGGGTCAAAAATCTTCAAAAATTGCGTTACGTAATACTTGAACGCCCCCTAACCGGTTGCGGTAAAGTAAATCAATAAATAAAATTCAGAAAAAAGTGTTTCTTTTTCAACATAAAAAGTCGATGTAAAATTTGTATGGGCTTTAAAAGCTTTTTTCTAATGTGTATCCGGGCTCAACCAAGTTAACACAAATACACTCTGGACATCTTTCTCACTCGCCTTTCCTTTCCCAAGTTTGTTGTGAAAGAGAAAAACTATCAGCCTGTCTCATCCCATGACCTTTGCTACAAAAGTTTATAGACAATAAGACATATATTCATGTTTTCATCTTAAATTTACCTATAGTACTCGTAAAATGAGTGAGAAAATAAATGAAGATGATTGTTTTGGAGAAAAAAATACATATAAGTGAATTTGTTGCTTAAAATTTTAGCCGTTACGGAACACCTTGTGAACTAAAACGACTCATAGATGAAGCCCATGGGATGGGTCTCTATGTGATGCTGGATGTCGTTCACTCTCACGCTTGTAAAAACACATTGGACGGGTTGAATGAGTTTGATGGTACAACTGCGTGCTACTTCCATGATGGTCCAAAGGGAACTCACACACTTTGGGATTCCAGACTCTTCAATTATTCTGAGTGAGTTTCTTTTAGTGATATATATTAACATACACAAACATTGTAATATAACACAAATTCAAGTATGTAATACTGAAATTATTTTTTCGTTTAAGGTTTGAAGTATTAAGATTTTTGTTATCAAATCTACGTTGGTATCAAGTGGAATACGGTTTTGATGGATTTAGGTATGTTTCAATTGTTACGAAATATATATATTTAACCCATGTTCGTCCAATGCAGGATATAGGCACCCTCATGTTTTAAGAAATATTTTATATGAAACAAAATCATGTTAAAGATTATTGTTTTTCAGGTTTGACGGTGTTACATCTATGTTGTATCACAGTCGAGGTATAGGACAAGGTTTTTCAGGACATTACGATGAATATTTTGGCTTGAATGTTGATACAGAAGCACTCGTGTATCTGATGTTAGCCAATGAGGTTGTCCACACTAACAGTGAAAATTGCATAACTATCGCAGAAGTAAGCCTACTAATTTTACAATAAATTCGCTACAAATTTTTTTTCATCTTATATCAAATCTGGAAATCCGTTTTTGTAGGATGTGTCCGGAATGCCAGCATCGGGTAGGCCAGTTAGTGAAGCCGGTATGGGCTTTGACTATCGCCTAGGTATGGCCATTCCAGACCAATGGATAAAGCTGCTGAAAGAGTACAAAGATGAAGACTGGAATATTGGAAACATAGTTCACACACTAACCAACAGAAGGTGGATGGAGGGAACTGTGGCGTATGCAGAAAGCCATGATCAGGTTAGACATATTCCACAACCCTTTCTTGC
This sequence comes from Mystacides longicornis, assembly GCA_963576905.1. Lineage (NCBI taxonomy): Eukaryota > Metazoa > Arthropoda > Insecta > Trichoptera > Leptoceridae > Mystacides > Mystacides longicornis. Next base: position 14,589,542 of record OY756423.1, on the reverse strand, counting down.
TGTTCACCGTCGCTCAGTTGTTCAATATCTCAGTCACATTATGGACAGTCGTTGGCTATTATTAGACAACTAATTACATACTTGTGAAATTTTCTAGGCTTTGGTCGGTGATAAAACTTTAGCATTTTGGTTAATGGATGCAGCCATGTACACACACATGAGTATAATCTCAGACCCAAATCCTGTGATTGAGAGAGGCCTTGCCTTACATTGCATGATTAGATTGGTCACGCATGCACTTGGCGGAGAAGCTTACCTCAACTTTATGGGTTCGCACAGTTTACTTTTACAAGAAAACATAAATATTTGTTTTAATGGTATATCATTAATAAATTTTAATTTTGTTATAAAATAAGGTAATGAGTTTGGACATCCTGAATGGCTAGATTTTCCAAGAGCTGGAAATAATTCTTCGTATCACTATGCCAGAAGACAGTGGAATCTAGTAGATGATGAACTCTTAAAGTATAAATTCCTGAACAATTTTGATAGAGACATGAATCTACTGGAAGAGAAATATGGTTGGTTACATGCAAATCCAGTAAGTTTTAATTCGATTTTCTAAGTAAATAAATTAAATTTTAAATAGGTACATCAGGTGATTAGCTAACAGTCTGAACTGCAAAAAATAATTATGACATTTCACTAGTATTTTCTTGAATGAAATAATATCACATTCCCTTTTGCAATGGGTCAGGGAGCGGGCCGTCGTCTAACAAGGCGGCCGTCTTTGAAAATTGTGACAATTTTTTTTTTTCTCATTAGGGTAACAACATAGACAATGTTCTACTAATGTCACTCAGCCCTGTTTATGACCGCTAAATGGCAGTGAATGTGATGAAACATCAACCATCTTTGAAAGTTTTTCCAAAAAATATACAATTCTTGAGTGGTGTATTTTTTAATTTTCAGGCCTATGTATCAGCCAAACATGAAGGTGACAAAGTGATTGTTGCAGAGCGAGCAGGCCTATTGTTTGTGTTTAATTTCCATCCTAATAAAAGTTTCACAGACTATCGACTAGGAGTGGACAACTCTGGAGATTATAAGGTTAAGTTATATACCATAGACAACCATCATATATATGTGTAAAATAAACTTTTCTATGACAATGTGTTGTGGCCCCTACTCTACTCATTCTATAAACTTTGCACAGCATACGGAATCGGTGTTGTAATAGTCATTCATGATAGGAATATTCTTTTGTTTTTCACTCAAGTTTTAGCATAACATTGTGTGCCTAGCTGACCTGACACATTACAGTACTTAACGTAAGAAATAAATCTACAAATATCATTTGTAAAAGTTGAAACAGAATTATTAGACGTTAATTGACAGAATAAATGTTACGGTAGTGCTGAAAATATCAGTTTAACAAATCAATTTTTATATACCTACTTATAAGATCTTCTTCTTCGTCAGCCTATCTCCGTCCATTGCTGAACATAGACCTCCCCCGTCTCCTTCCAATCATTCCTGTCCTGAGCCTCTCATCCATGTGCGGCCTGCAATCTTTGCGATGTCGTCCGTCCATCTGGCCTGGGCTCTGCCGACATTTCTTCTGCCTTGTCTAGGCTGCCACTACACTAATCTTTTGGTCCATCTATCGTCTGGGCATCTGGCCACATGGCCCACCCATCCCCACTTCAGGGTGGCAACTCTCTCCACCACATCAACAACCCTGGTCGTCTCTTAAAGAAATACCCAACATCTTCCTCTCTTATAAGATAATTTTAAAATTTCAGGTAATACTATCATCAGACAGTTCAAGATATTGCGGCTTAGACCGAGTGAAAGTAGATGATCATATCCATTCCACTCAAGGCATACCTTATGCTAATCGAAAAGATTCCATACAGGTATATAAAAAATACTTGAACAAATAACGTATTAAAAAATGTAAAATGAAATATCTATACTAACTTATGTTTTTTTAATTTATTTTAGGCTTACTTGCCATGCAGAACCGCACTCATTTTTTCTAATTACTAATCGGGAATAATCATTTGAATCCAGCATTCAACCAATAAATGACATGTGCCATAATCTGTTTTAAATGTCAATCTAAGATCTGTTGGTTTTATTGGAGACAAACTTGGTTACACAGCCTCGCCCTCTATTCTCTTGTTTTGCAGTGTTACATACTACTTCATGTAATTTCCTCACTAGGTAATGTTAGAAATTATATATTTTTGTAATGTTATTTGAATTTTATAGGAAAATATTGTATTTTTTGTTGAATTACAATTATTGTTTCTATTAAAAGTGGCTTTTGTTATCGTTATTTCAAATCCCGGTCTGTCGCAAAGAAATATGAGATGCACCAAATTGTTCAGAATAAAATTCTCCCCTATTTGGTGTATCACTCATAAATTTGCATTGAAGTCTAAAATTGTATGTACAGCCATGATAATATGTTATGTAGACTTGATATGAAGGGAGGATAAAACGAATGCTTAAGGGCTCACTTATTTGAGAGATTAGTCGCAAATATACATAGACTATTAATAGAGGTTATTTTGTAGGCGCCTATGTTTCAGATATCAAAAACAATTTATTTTATTTCCCAAACCAAATATTTTTACAATAAGAATATAATACATACTTACAATCTAGGTAGATATACAAATATAAATTTTATTATCTCACTAGGCAGACACAATCTAGGTAGATATACAAATATAAATTTTATTATCTCACTAGGCAGACGCCTGTGCCGTACTGGAATAGTACTAGAAATTGGGTAAATAGTGTGTATAATTTTTTATTTTCTGTAATATTTAGATCTAAACTGTTTAACGTTACAATAATTCCCTCTCAGTTTATGGGGCCACACCAAAAATCAATGATTTACATTATGGGATACAACAGCACGCCTTGGCCTTCGAGTCAATGCCAGTAACACGGAGCTCATGGCAAATAATGCCTGCCCCGATAAACAACTACCGATAACCATCGATGGTCACCAGGTCTCCTGGGTGGATAAATTCAGTACCTGGGAGCAATTATTACCACCTCTGGTGACCTCGGGGCTGAGCTCCCGATACGTATCGGTATGGCAAGTGGCACCTTTTTTTTTTTTTTTTAAAAAATGAATCTGTACTCATTCGAATTGAACACAAATACACTTTTGACATCTTTCACAGTAAGCAAATGCTTGTGTCGTGAAAGCGGAAATGGTCGACACGGTCGGGATTCGAACCCACGACCTCCGCACGAAACAGTGCGAAAGCCGGCGTCGTAACCGCTGGTCTACCAATCTTTAACAACATGACCAAATTTGGAAAGCGCCGGCGTTTAGTGTCGAGACAAAATGTAAACTGTTTGATGCGTGTGTGTTGCCCATTCTCCTATATGAGTGTGTCCTGGCACCTGACCAAAGCCCAGGTACAAAAAGTCTCAGCTTTAAGATGGTACCACCGCATCATGAACGACGCTATACGCTGGCGCACCCAGAGTGAGCCCATCACTTCTACTATTATGGGAGGAGATGGCCTTGGCTGGGACATGTGTTGAGGATGCCGAATGACAGTTGGCAGAGGAGAGCGCTCTTCTTCCTCCCATCAGGGTCCCGAAGACCCTCTCATACTGTGTTCCGCTCCTTCGAAGTAGAGCTGAGGAATTTGGACATGGTATGGGAGGAGGTCATAAACATTGCGCAAGATTGAGCGCAATAGAGAGCTCTTGTTGCCTCTCTATGCCCCTAAGTGGATTTGGATTACAAGATAAGCTTTATAAGTGGCCTGTGCTGAACTGAATACACAATAATTTTTTTACATAGGTATAAATTTTTTAACCCATGAATCAAACAAATATTACGAATAAAAATATCAATACTGTGTTGGACTATAAGAACTAAGATTATTTAGATAAAAAAAAAAAATGATACAAAAACCCATTATAGCGCAGAGACGACATGATAATGGTGAAATCGGTAGGTCTTACTATTCTGGGCTATCATGTATATTTGAATCAACATTTGGATATCCCACTAAAAGCATATTTTTAGGGGTGCAACTTACTGGTTGGATTTGTGTAAGAAAAATATCATATCCATTTTCAGATGCGTTGCACAGTCGGTCTGAATCAATGATGTTCATACACAGGATTCCTTGATCCCGTAATGGATGACCAATATGAGTTTGATCTGCAGCATGACATATAGAGATGTACTTATCTAGAGGAATGGTAGAAAACTTTTTACTTCTAGGATATTGCAGTCTTTGTGAAGAATTCAGGGATCCATAGCAGCAGGGGCAGACAACGAAGGAAGCATTTTGTAGAATGCACTTCTCCAGAACTAAATCAGTAGCAACTCCACAAGCATGAAGCGCTACTCCAATATCGAATTGGCCCAGAAAATAATCAATGTTGCATTGAAATAAATGAATATTTTTTAGTCCAATATTGTTTATTCTCATCTTCGCTCTATTTAATGATTCTTCTTTATTTTCCAACAGGATCACAGTACAGTTTGGTAAGAGATAGGCCAAAAGTAATCCTAAATGGCCACATCCACAGCAAAAATCTACTATTGTTTGCCCATCTTTAGCAATGTTCATAACACATTTAATCATGTTTTCTAATTGCTGTGTTTTCCGTTCTTTCCTTTTGTCTGGTAAATAGTTTCCATGTGGATTAGCTTCAGGAGGAATTTCTGACCATGGAATATCTTTTTCTTGGACAAATTTATTATCTTGCACTTTAATGAGCATATTTATTTTGTCATCAATGAAATAATTCAAAGCTAATTTTAATTTGTCGTCTTTTGTAAATTCTCTTTTCTTTGGATTATGTCTTTTGGGATCGCACTTGTATAGACTAACATTCTCTAAATCAGGAATCAGGTAATTTCTGGCATCGTCAAATTCCTTTACATAATCATTCATGAATTTGGAAACATTTCTTTTTATTGATTCAAATTGTGAACATTCTTCCATTTTCTTAAACCAGAAGGCAGTTCTTGGAAGGACACTCAAGACATTATTTTGACCGAGGACTTTAAATATTATAATGTAACATGGATATAGCAGTATGTCTGCCAATGTCAGAAACGGGCCCTCTGCAAAAACATGTTGAAGGTGACTCAGTAAGTCTGAATTTTCTTTTGAAGAAATACATTCGTTTTGTGAGGAAGAATTTTTCCACTTCCTTTGTTTACCATTTCTTTTATTAGAGATTTCAACACTTTCATGTGACGATAAATTTACATTCGTACCATCACTTTTTAAAATGTCATTACTTTCTCTCTGTTTGGATTGGTTCTGTGAGTCTCTTGCGACCTTATATATATTGTGCAATCGCAACGGCTGTGATAGATGATTTTCAAACTTCACAACGGTGCTTGGAATATTTTTTATATCCTTTATATGGCATTTGATTAGAAATTTCACACACCTTAGTATATCAATCTCACAAAACTTTGTCCAAACTGACACCCCATAAGGGGCTTGAAGACTGCTATTCCTAAAGCCCAGCAACCCTTCAGGATGCTCAAATTCACCAAATTGTGGACTTTTAGTTCTAAATTTAGTCAATTCTCTTGCTACACCACAAAGACCCGTGTAAACACTATTTCCAGATATAATAACAGGTAATTTACAGGATTTCACTTCCCAAGGAAGGTCTTGAACTTCTTTTAACTCGTAAAACTTTACATTTTCAAGATCAATCGGTACACCTTCTTCTTTTAAAATCTGATTTTGTACGAAAACTGTGGAAACATCATTCACATTACAGTAGTCAAATACACAAAGTGTTACTAGAGTTTCTAGAGAGCATTTAAAATCGAAACCGTTCGAATATAACTCTAGATATAAAATATGCATTATTGTATTATCAAAGGCACAAATTTAATTTTAAAACAAAACGCACATGTTTCAGATTACATCATATTTTTATTTAGGAATGATCAGGTATGATAGGTTAACTCACGGCACAGAACACATATACTCTCTATGACTCACGGTTAACTTAGGTTATTTGACAGATAATAAACTGATGACATATTATTATTCTATGGTTATTATTTTTGATCAATTTTCCTATTGTCTATAGTTACTAATAGGGTATTTGATTGACTAATTTACAGAAACCGTTTTAATTTATTCTACGATACATTATAAGCACATTCTCTTTATATTTTCTGAAGATGTGCCATATTTTATATGAAAATCATGTTTAAAGTTTAAATATCCAAAAACGCGCGTAAAACGCTGTCTTGTATAATGGCGCTGGTCACGTGGTGCATTTTACGTCACACTTCTGTATTGGTATGAGGTTGATGACTATCATTTACCATGGGGTGACGTCACCTTAACGTCACGGGGACCACAACTAATCACAAGGCGTTTTCATCGGTGACTAGTTCCATAGAAATATTTGGATTTTTATTACGTGTTTTTATAAAAAATAGGAAGTGCCTCTAGAGCCGTAGACGGAAACAACAAAAATTTGGTACGGCGTCCGTAGATCTCCATAGACAATATTTTGTCATAGACAACTAAAAATTGACACTTGTTTAGCCGACGATTGACATTGACAGATGATATTAAATTGTCGCTGAGCACGGATTTGATTATTAATATTGAACAATAATGTAATTCTATAACAAAATTACAACTATCAGCAATAGTAACAATAGAATACTTATTAATGTAGATGTTTTTATTTTTTAGAAGTATGGTTGCCACAATATAACATTTTAGAAGTTAAAACGTAAAAAAATATTTGGTAATTATTGAGTTCGCGGGCTGATACGATGATGATGATCATGATCCTCAGAATTGAGGGACCGATGAAGATGAGGATGAATCTCAATTGCTCTTGAGCTTCTTATTCAATACGTGGAGGCAATTTAAGTAGCTGCTGCCACAATGCATTAAAATAAGCTTGCAAGGATGCATGGTTATTACAGTTGTCACAGTAAAGAATTGTCCACATTTTTACTATGAAGGTGGATGGAAGCGGGACAATCTGTGACAAAATATTTCTTGTGGAGTTTTCACTTTTTGAGTGGTATTTCTTGCCACCTCTTATACAACTTAATGTTGCATAATAGTATTTTAAAGACTCCTTAGCATCTTTTTCTGTATGATGCCACTTTATTTGATTTTCAATACTCCTCGCGTCTATTATATTTATCAGCCAAAACATTTGGGAAATCTTTGTATCACCAACTTTCATTTTTGAATAATTGATTAATATTAACACTTCACTATCAACCATGCAAAATTGCCAAGTATTGAGACATAAATTTGGGATTCCTAGAATTAGGTAATCCGCCATATTTTTGATATTTTTTTTATTTTACATAATATAAACGGCTTTCGGCTTTAAACACAAATTCATTTCACGTATTCAAAAAAATATCACTAAAAAAAATTATTAAAAAAAGTCACAAAGAAATAAAATTAATAATTAGTAAAAAAGACTAAGCTAAAGACATGCAAATAAAAATTTAAATTTTGAATAATATAGATGTTTAATTATTATTTCCGGATACTAATAGTATCCCATGTATCCCCAATGAAATTCGCACAAAAATTCAAACTGTCCTTTGGTACTAATACGAAATTCGCACCAATTCACGCTTTGACATTAACTGTCATTTGAGTGTTACCATAGTATGAACTGTAATAATATGGCAACACACAAATCTACGGACGCGGGTACGGGATCCGGCTACGGCTCTAGAGGCACTTCCTAAAAAATAAGCCTATTTAAGTTGTAAAATAAAAGAAATAAGCTTTCTTGGGCCATTTTCAAACAGGATGACCACAATCTGTATCTTATTTTTCATAGTGTCAAATACTCTATACCTTGATCACACGTGCCGAGTAGGTAAGCGAGATTTTAAAATGTAAAAAATACTCACAGTTCAAAAAGTGGCTACTCGCGGCGCTAGTAGTTCAAAAATAAAATGTCACTCCTTGCAAGGAAAAGATTTTTGACAAAACCCTTCTAAATGAGTATGTTTTAACCTAAAAGAGTGTAGTGTTATCATTCGGGGAGGTGTCCGAAGAGGTATGGGGGGTTCCACCCCCCAAACCCCCCTTAAAACTAAGCTCCAACCTTAACCTAACCTATTCAAATCGTAATGTTATCATTCGAGGATGTTGTCAAATCCCTAATCTATTCAAATTGACTTAACTAAACGACAATGACCAGCAATATCTTCATTTTTCAAAAAAAAAAAAACCAATTTGTGAATCAAAAAATAAAATGTCACTCCATACTCCATGAAAGAAAACTTTGTATGAGAAAATAGTCAACTTTTAAAATTGATTTTTACTTAAAATTGGTTGATAAAATAATAATATGTACTTCAAAAATGTAAAAAAAGGGAAAAAAATAAGACCGGGAATCGAACTTACAACCATCAGTATGAAAGGCGGCGGTTATAACCACTCGTCCGCTGTGGTCTTAAGACGTCACGCCAAAAATTGATAATATCAGCTACGTATACATTCCGATCCGCTAGTGATATGAAAGAACTACTAGCGCCGCGAGTAGCCACTTTTTGAACTGTGAGTATTTTTTACATTTTAAAATCTCGCGCCAAGTAAACGGGCGAGAAAGTAAAAATGTTACTCGCGAGAGAGTGATGTTGGCGAGTAGCTGTTCACACGCGTTTTGAAAATAGGATAGTCAGTACAGCAGCCCGATTCACGGAAAAGTTTAAGTCTAAGTTTAGTTCGAAGTTCGAACGAAGTTCGATTCAAACTTTTCCGTGAATAGGGCTGCTGGTAATAATAATTGTAGGCGGCGACTATCTACAGTCTATGTACCTATTCACGGAGGGTTTGAATCGAACTTCGTTCGAACTTCGAACTAAACTTAGACTTAAACTTTTCCGTGAATCGGGCTGCAGTTCTATTACTTACTTACTTTCCGTGTCCAGAACACCATCAAATCTGTGATCCCCAGTATTCGGCCACCCGAATACCACTATTGTTTGCCATCAGTGCGTCTTCCCGTGTTCATGTCACACCCATCAGAGGACATGTTAACAGGTGTGCGTTGTCCTGAACAGAGCCACATTCACAGGTGTCGTCATCTCTATAACCCCATTTCTTGAGGTTACTGTAGGATCGGGAGACACCTGTTCTTAATCTGTTCAGTGCCCTCCAAGTAGGATATGGGAGGTCATGTCCTGCTGACATTTCCTCCGCCGGAGGTAGACATGTGGGGCCACCAACATTACGCCACATAGATAGCCTTCGGGCATCGGGCGAGCCGGTCATCGGGGAGGTCGTCTCCAGGAAGCTGTTTCTTGATTTAAGTCTGCTCCGTTGTCTTGGTTGGGAGCCATGCATGGGGTGTCTCGGATCATTGATCTGGTTGTTTCGCTCCACCTCGATCCGCTGCAACCTGCCGTCTGATTGAAGGGGGGGCAACGCCCACTATTGGGTATAGATCATTGATAGGGGTAGGTTCAAGGCATCCAGATATAATCCTAGCTGTGTCATTTATTGCCACATCAACCCTCCTGGCGTGAACTGACGATACCAGACTGGCGCAGCATATTCCGCAGCGGAGAAACACAATGATAAGGCCGAGGTTCTGAGGACATGTGGTTGCGCTCCCCATTTTGTGCTGGTCAGTTTTCTCAGAATATTGTTTCGGGAACATACTTTCCCCTCAATCTCTTCGCAGTGCCTCCGGAAAGTCAAGGAGCGGTCCAGGCGCACCCCAAGATACTTGGGCGTATCGCTATGTTCGAGTTTTGACCCTGCCACACCACTTTAAGAGCTCTTTTTGCGTCCCGGTTTCGGAGGTGGAAGGCGCAGACTTGAGTTTTAGATGGATTTGGGTTGAGGTGGTTTTCTTTATAGTAGACGGCCAAATCCTGGAGCGAGTTAGACAGCATTCTTTCCACTTCGTCAAAGGTCTTAGCTTGTGCCGCTACAGCAGTATCATCTGCATAGATGAATTGTCTTGTCTGAGGGTTCATGGGCTGATCATTGGTATATATATTATAGAGGATAGGTGCGAGGACACTACCCTGTGGCAGTCCATTCTTCTGGTTTCTCCAGCGGCTCTTCCCTGAGAGGAGGGTCACATAGAATCTTCGGTTCTGCAAGAAGCATCCAATAAGCTTGGTGAGCTGAAAGTCTTTTGTGATGTTGTATAGCTTCCATAAGAGTCTCCGGTGGTTCACAGTATCATATGCTGCCGATAGATCTATGAAAGCGACCCCGGTTACCAGACCATTCTCAAAACCATCCTCAATATATTGGGTGAGGTTTAGGACCTGTCCGCTACACGACTTCCCCGGCATAAAGCCCGCCTGCTCTTTTATAATTTTGCTTTCAATTGCTCCAAAGATCCGAGCAAGAATCATTTTCTCAAAGGCTTTAAAAAGATGGCATAGTAAAGAGACAGGTCGGAAGTTTTTTGGATGTGTCGGATCCTTGCCGGGCAGTTCTATTGACAGAATAATTCAGACGATGGATCATAAAGAGATTATTAGAAAACATACAACGATATTCATTTTTTGGGCAATGTAATTATATGCTACATCCCGTTTTTGTTTAATTTTATACTCCGGAAAAAGAAAATTGCATTAACACGAATAATTTAGTTTATTTATTTTTCATTTACAAATTAATATGAAAAAACCCACTAGGCAAGCAAGGAAATATAATTGAATGAAATTTAACATAGTCTCAACCAACACCACCTATATAAGAAGGCCTTAGTGCTGCGTCACATCGGGAGGCCCAACATTCACTCACCTATATCTGTATGTACTTACCTGTGCACTATGATATCTGTCTACACACAGGCAGTCGTGACGCGGGAGGCCAAAAATGGCCGCCTGCACTAAGGCCTTCTTATATAGGTGGTGTTGGTCTCAACCTCAACATCCCATTTAATATTAACAGACATGGTGTATTTTATTAAAAAAGGATTTATTTTTTTTAAATGAATCTGTGCTCACTCAAAGTGAACACAAATATACTCCTTGACTATTTCACAGTAAGCTACCGAAAGCTTGTGTCGTGAAAGAGGAAGATGGTCGGCACCTGGGATCGAACCACGGCGTCCGCAGTACGAAAGCCGACGTTGTAACCGCTGGGTCACCAACCACTTCGAAGTTTTAGAAATTGAAATGAAAAGGCATGGGCGGCGGATTGACAACAGCCATGTGACCTAGTGGCGAGACACTAGGCAGTGAGTATTCAGACCTGCCGAGTGAGCAAGCGAGGCAGTAAAGGGGTGCGGGAGAATTGCGGAAGGGCGGCGGGAGGATGAGCACTCAGTCGAGTAAATAGAACGGGAGGCGAGCCACTGTCTCGCCGCTTCGCTCGGCCGAGTGCTTAAGGTTTAGACTAGGGATGTTGCGGATATTCGCATTCGCATCAATTTTTACATCCGCATCCGCATTAATTTATGCGGATGTACCGCTAGAGCAAGTCGCGACACGAAATTAAGATAGGGTGGAAACACGTAGAAAGCCGATTCCGACCCGCGCCGACCGGCTCAAAGATTGTTGTCTATGGTTTCAATGCAATGGATTGCTAGCCTGAGTTCCCCGTGTTATCAACATGTCGAAGAGGAAAAACAACAATTATGACAATTTAATGATTGTTACATCAATAATGTAACATTAAAACGTTTTTCCCTACAAAAATCCAACAGAATTTAGGTTGAGAGGCTTCAAACGAGTACCAGATAGAGTAGAAGAAAAGTTTCGCAGGAAACAGGATTGTCATTCTTTCAGTAAGTAATTTTATAATCTATGTCTCATGTTATTATGATTTTCAAGTTATAGTTATCCCAATCTTACTGTACATGTACTAATTTCATATAATGATTGTAATTATTGATTGGAAAGCATTGAAAAAAAAGTGATTTTGATGCAAAGTGGTCCCATGACAATGGCCTAATTTCTTATGTTACGTACAAATTCGCAGTATTATTGTACCAACACAAAGATCTAGATTCCTTTGAAATAATTGAATCTGTCATTATTCTCCCATATCTATACGTTTAATATTTGTTTTAAATTAATTGCAATTTGGGTAATTATTCACTTCGCGGGCTTCTTCTATTTTTCACGATTTTTTATATGAAACATATATCAAATTTATATGCAGATTGGTAAATAAGCATGTTATGGATTAATTTCATAACATTTGAAGTATTTTATCCACCAATTTTAGACTGTAGAGTTACAGTATACCTATTAAAATTTGTTTTCATTGTTGTTAAAAAAAATTGTTAGAGCTGCCTAGCTAATATTAGATATATTATCATTTTTTAATGTTTCAGGTAAAGATACCATCAAGGAAACTTCCGAAGTGCAGGATATTGCCTGAAAATAAGAGAACAGCATCAGTAGTTGAGAGTTCCCCATCTGTAGCTGAGAGTTCCTTGCCTGTAGCTGAGAGAATACATTGTGAACAGTGCCTAGACGCACTACAATAACTGTTTCTGTCCCAGTTATTGAGGAGTCACCATACTCTCTCATACATATAAAAAGTAATGGTGGTTTACTATACCCTTCTTCTGACGTAATTAAAATCTGCAAGATTACTGAGAGGGTTGTCAGGCAACGGTTTTCAGAGACTTCTAGTAAATGTATGCATGCCCAAGAAATATAATACGGATACTCTTTTGAATATGGTTTTGATGTTATTAAAAGATTATACTTTATTTTATGATCTTTCGCATCATGTAATAGAACAGTCTCCATTGGACAACCATATTGGTTTACTGACGAGAGCTATTGCCCGAAAATATCTTGATATTAGATTGCATTACATTGCTAAAAGGTATATATTGATAGTTCCCTTTCTGTTCGAAAGTCACTCAACAAATTAATTCTTTTCAAAGGATTTTGAGTTTGTTGTATCTGGTTTCCTTTACAAATTATTAACAGTCATCAATTCTCCATATTGTGTTAGAATAATTTTAAATAAATATATTTAAAAATAAAATACTCTTGTTTTATTTACTCATTTTAATACAAACCTATTCCCTATTTCATCAAACATAAGAAAAAAAGTATATTTTGTCACAATATAATCATTTTAAGAAGAAAATATAATGTTTTCTGATACTAGGTGAATAATTTTCATACATTGTCCATACAAATTCACAAGTATGTGGGTCTTCCGTGATGGCCGCCGGCTGATTTCCCTTCCCCACTTTTTGGCTTCACTGTCATTCATACAAAGTAGTATAGACGTTCCATCCTCTTACTTCTTACATCCGTGCTCGTCCACCGCTCGTCACTACTGACTGACCCATAGATAAAGTATAATAAATAGATAGCCCAACATGTTTGTCAAAAATGCCGGTGGATTATTCTATGGTCGGGCTAGCTGAACGAGCTTTGAGTTTGTGTGCATTTTGTGCGAGTTATTGTTTTGCGGAGTTTCTCTTGTGGGTTGTTATCATGGGTTCATGATTGTTTAAAACAAACCGACTTGTTATTGATTTGTATAAACTTTGACGTGGTAGCACACTTGTTTAAATTAAAACTATTTAAATCAAAATATTTCAGTTCTGTGCGGTTTTGTAGGAGTTTAATATCGATAATTATTATCAATGATTTAATAGATATTTTGATAGAATATAAAGGCGCATCATGTCCTCAGCACTGGTTCATCAATTTGTTGCTGGATTAAAATCCAGGAGTACGGAAACTAGAAGTAAAACAGCTAGAGCCCTATATCTGTACGTCAAAACTGAATTAAGGGAAGTTCCCCAAGAAGAAGTAACCCAATTTTTAGATGACTTTAATCATCATATCTTTGAAATGGTCTCTGGAGGTGATGCCAATGAAAAAAAAGGTGGAGTCTTGGCAATTGGTGAGTAAATTGTAATTAAATTATTAAAATAGGAATATACTTTTGTTGTCACTAGTGCTAACTTTATGCATCTGAAGATGAGAGATCTTATCCTCTAGAAACCGGTCATGTTGTCATATTTATTTATTCTCAAACTGTTGAAATTTATTTCCTACAGTTAAAGTTTTATTCTGTTGAAATTAACTGTTACAAAGCTACTACAAAATTCCTGAGAGATAGGAATATTATATGTAAGTGTGTAGGTTGATTTTAAGAAATTTAACTCTATGTAAATACCTGTATGCTCTATGTACCTGCAGATAGTATTATGGTTTGAATGGGCTTAGAGAGAGCTACATGTGGTTTTCTCGATTATTTTTAGTGTACATATTGATGCAATTTCATGGTATCCTTGCTAAAACCAAATTGCTGTCCATAAATTGGTCTAGTTAGTAGAGCAGTCATTTAGAGGTGACATAATGACAGCATGTTCCTCTGCAACCACTCTTCATGTTATATACCTATTAGAATTTGTGTAAAGTGTAAACTATGATTGTGATTGATTTCAGTGTGCTTAATCAGTGGAGATTGTGACACCACCAAAACTCGGATATCAAGATTTGCAAATTATCTCAGAAACTTATTTCCTTGCTCCGATGCTGGTGTTATGGAACTAGCTGCTAAAACTGTAGGACGATTAGCTGCTATATCGGGAGCCAAGAGAGCCGAGTATGTAGAGTTTGAAGTGAAGAGAGCATTTGAGTGGTTATCAGTAGAACGAAATGAAGGAAAGAGACATTCAGCTGTACTTATTTTGAGGGAGTTGGCTATTGCAATGCCTACATATTTTCACCAACAGGTTTCTGGATTTTTCGAACATATTTTCATAGCCTTAAAAGATCCCAAAAGCCTTATTAGAGAAGCGGGCAGTAAAGCATTACAAGCTGGTCTTGTGGTGACAGCTCAGAGAGAGAGTGTCAAGCAAACGCACACCCCGCAGTGGTACAATCACTGTTACAGAGAAGCTATGGCGTGCTTAGAAGATCAACCCATCAAAGAGAAAGGTATAACCAGAGAAGATAGAATACACGGTGGTTTGTTGATCCTCAATGAATTATTGAGATGTTCTAATGCTTCATGGGAAAGGAAGTACACAAACTCAATGGAAACTTTAGACACCCACCAAGAAATCAGTCTCACAGAAGATATAATCTCTATGATGCCGAGGTTACGCAGCCCACTAAACTCCAGAGGATACCATCTGGACTTGACTGCCGCATCTAATGCAAGTCTGCAGACCTCCAGTATATATGAATCTGCTGTGTGCCGACAGCTTATTATGGAAAAATATGAAAGTATTTGTTCCGAAATAATGCTGCACAGATCATCAAGATCACCTAACGTTCAACAAATTTTAATGATAATTATACCTCGGTTGGCCGCTTGCAATAAAGAACTTTTTGTTAAGAGACACTTGAATGTTACCATCAGCTATTTAATACAAGCCTTAAGGGGGAGAGAAAAGGATAAAAATATGGCATTCACTACTATTGGCTTACTTGCCATTGCCGTTGAGAAGGATATTAAATCACATCTCCCTAGAATAATCGATATTATAAAAACTGCTCTGCCATCCAATGAAACACCGAGCAAGAAACGAGTCAGTATGGATCCGGCTGTGTTTGTATGCATATCTCTGTTGGGACGAGCACTCGGTGAACATCTGTCAATAGATGTTGTAGATCTCTTAGATCCAATGTTGGCCACTGGACTAAGCCCTGCATTGACTATATGCTTAAGAGAGTTGTCGCAAAATATACCTTCAGTTAAAAATAAAATATCTGAAGGTCTGTTGAAAATGCTATCCTTGGTTTTGATGAACAAACCATTACTGCATCCCGGAATTCCCAAACACTTGGAACAACAGATGACATCTCTCTCTTTGATATCTGAAACTCATGATGTTTCCAGTATTGTTCTTGCTTTGAGAACTTTAGGAACGTTTGATTTCGATGGCTATAGTTTGTTGCAATTTGTTAAAAGGTGTGCCGATCATTTCCTACAGAGTGAACAACAGGAAATCCGTCTAGAAGCTGTGAGAACATGCAGCAGATTATTGACTCTGGCTATACAGTCTCATCAGAAAGAATACTCCTACACGGTGATCTGCACAGTGGGTGATGTATTGAACAAACTGTTGGTTGTAGCTATAACAGACACGGACTGTGATGTGAGGTTTTGGGTTTTAGCTTCCATGAATGATACATTTGATTCCCATTTAGCTCAAATAGAAAATCTGACTTCTCTGTTTATTGCTATGAATGATGAAATGTTAGAAATAAGAGAATTGGCAATATGCACTATTGGTCGCTTAAGCACTGTAAATCCAGCTTATGTAATGCCTAGTCTAAGGAAAACTTTGATACAGTTTCTCACAGAACTAGAACATTCTGGAATGAGTCG
Organism: Mystacides longicornis; assembly: GCA_963576905.1. Classification (NCBI taxonomy): domain Eukaryota; kingdom Metazoa; phylum Arthropoda; class Insecta; order Trichoptera; family Leptoceridae; genus Mystacides; species Mystacides longicornis. Next base: position 14,573,277 of record OY756423.1, on the reverse strand, counting down.
CAATAAAGAACAAGCAGCTAGGATGTTGGATCATCTGATTGTGAGTGCCCCGCGCTTGATACGTCCTTACATGGAACCTATTTTAAATGTACTTGTTCCTAAATTGAAAGAGTCCGATACCAATCCTGGTGTTATATTGAGTGTACTTCGAGGAATCGGAGATCTTGCTCAAGTCAATGGAGATGGAAATGGTTTACAAAAATGGATGCCAGAACTTTTAGCCATATTGTTAGATTTGTTAGCTGATGCTAGTGCTCCAGAAAAAAGATGCGTCGCTTTGTGGGCCTTTGGACAGCTAATAAGCGCAACTGGACAAGTTGTCTCACCATATACACAATTTCCCAATCTCATGGACGTGTTAATAAATTTCTTGAAAACAGAGCAGCAACCAGTTATAAGAAGAGAGACGATTCGAGTTCTTGGTCTTCTTGGTGCGTTGGATCCTTACAAGCATAAGATATCTCGAGGCATGATAGCTGACGGACAGGCAGACCAAAATTCCCTCTCTTTGGCCGATTGTAAAAGTGATGAAAATAATTTTGACATGAACACCAGTGAAATGTTAGTGAATATGTCTTCTTCCATGCTGGAAGAATATTACCCGGCTATTGCAATATCAACGTTGATGCGTATCATACGGGACCCCACGCTCTCCCAGCACCACACCAGTGTTGTACAAGCTGTCACCTTTATCTTCCAATCTTTGGGTATCAAATGTGTTCCATATATTTCCCAAGTGATGCCCAGTCTTCTGTATGTTGTCAAGATGTCCGACATTACGTTTCGGGATTTCCTGTTCACCCAGCTTGCAACATTGATAGCCATAGTGAAACAGCACATTAGAAACTATTTAGACCAAATATTTGATCTAATCAAAGAGTTCTGGACTCCCAACAGTCCACTGCAAACGACACTCATCCTGCTAGTTGAACACATTGCAGTTGCTCTGGGCGCAGAATTTAAGATCTACCTCCCCCAGTTGATACCTCATATATTAAGAGTTTTATCGCATGACTCCAGTAAGGAAAGAGCGGTAACAGTCCAACTGTTGTTGGCTCTGCAGAAATTTGGTGATAATTTGGAAGACTATTTGCATTTAGTGTTGCCTCCTATTGTGAAACTATTTGATTCCAGCGATTGCCCCACACCCGTGTGTAAAGTGGCCATGGAAACAGTAGCTCAATTGGCTGAATGTCTCGACTTCTCTGATCTTACCTCAAGGATTGTACATCCACTTGTTAGGAGTTTGGACAGCTGTCCTGAATTAAGAAGTACTGCCATGGACACCTTGTGCTCTCTTGTGCATCAGTTGGGAAGAAAGTTCAATCATTTCATTCCTTTAATTCAAAAGTCTATTAACAGACATCGTATTCAGTGCACCAACTACGATACGCTGATATCCAAGCTACAATCTAACACTACCCTGGCTATGGATGAGAATTTCCAGCTGACCAGACACCTGTATTCCACACATCACAACAATGAGGTTAGATTTTCTTTCGTCTATTTCCTGATCTATTCAAATATGAATTAGTATTAGAAATCAGATAGAATGACTGTCAGATATTTTGAGAACAAGCACTCATTGAACATACATAATGAATTATATCATCTTGGATATTGTAAATCACATTATATTATTGATTCACCCGATTTGAGTTTGCACATAATATATCACTTTAAATAAGAACTAGGGTAAGTGTAAGAAAGTCATTCTATCTGGATGCATGAGTGCATGCCCACATTGTGAAGATTTTTTGAAAAGACATATGTTATGATAATATATTGTGATATTTCAGATAAGTTTGACTGGCAGTGATATTACAACAATAAAGAAGTTACATGTGAATGCTGCCAACCTACATTTAGCATGGACGGCCACCAGACGTGTCTCCAAAGATGACTGGCTGGAATGGTTGCGGAATCTCAGTATTGGTTTGTTGAAGGAATCACAAAGTCCAGCATTGAGGTATAAATGATTGTTTCATTTTTATAATGTACATAATAAAGATTTACACATTGAATGTTACAAATCAACTGTGTAATTATTTTGTGCAGATCCTGTTTGGCCCTGGCTCAGAATTATTCACAGCTATTAAGAGATTTATTTAATGCTGCATTTGTTTCGTGTTGGACGGAATTATCAGAAGCAATGCAAGCTGAGCTTGTCCAGGCTTTAGAACAAGCATTAATGGTTCCCGATTTACCAGAAATAACTCAAACAATTTTGAATTTGGCCGAATTTATGGAGCACTGTGACAAGGGACCCCTCCCTATCACTCCACAACTGTTAGGCGAGAGGGCCATGTACTGCAGAGCCTACGCCAAAGCTTTACATTACAAAGAGGAAGAATTCAGATTGGGCATCGGTTCAGAATTACGTTCACATGCAGTGGAGTCCCTGATTTTGATAAATAACAAATTACAGCAGCGAGAGGCCGCTGAGGGTCTTTTGGAGTATGTCATGGCCCGGCGAAATGCTGGTGAGACTGATCTTCAAGTACAAATTCGTTGGTATGAAAAACTACATAACTGGGAAAAAGCCTTATCTCTCTATAATGATGAGTTACTTAAGGAACCTTTTGATTCTGAGGCTCGTCTAGGACAAATGCGATGTTTGGAAGCACTCGGAGAATGGAGTGAACTTCATAGAATCGCCGGAGAACAATGGGAGAATTGGGATAATGATGGGAAATCGCGTGCAGGAAGATTAGCGGCAGCTGCTGCATGGGGCATAGGTGAATGGGAATCTATGAGAAAATATGTTCAGTGTATTCCTAACGATTCACAAGATGGTGCTTTTTATAGAGCTGTTCTTGCTGTGCACGAAGGGCTCTTTAGTCAAGCACAACATTTGATTGAACAGACTAGAGATTTATTAGATACCGAACTGACAGCAATGGCTGGTGAATCCTACCAAAGAGCGTATGGAGCTATGGTTTGGGTACAAATGTTAGCAGAGTTAGAAGAAGTCATACAATATAAACTAATTCCAGAGAGACGATCTGCTATAAGATCAATGTGGTGGGCCAGACTGCAAGGGGGACAAAGACTCGTCGAAGACTGGCAAAGAATCATTCGAGTACGAAAACTAGTTGTTAGTCCTATTCATGACATGCGCACCTGGCTGAAGTATGCATCATTGTGCCGAAAGAGTGGCTCATCAATGCTTTCTCATAAAACGTTAGTAATGCTTTTGGGATGTGATCCCTCAGAAAATCCAGATGCCCCGTTACCAGCTCAACAGCCACAAGTCACATTAGCATACTGCAAACACTTGTGGGTAGCCAACCAACAAGATCGTGCTCTTAAACATTTGCAGCACTTTGTGGATACTCATCCTGTACATAGCACAGATGATGCTAATGAGATTCAGTGGAGAAGACTGCTGGCCAGATGTTATCTCAAGTTGGGCGCTTGGAGGGAATCTTTGGAAGGCATCACTGACGCATCCATCCCAGTTGTAATCAAGTGCTATTCTGTTGCCACCGATCATGCTCCAGATTGGTACAAAGCTTGGCACGCATGGGCTTACATGAATTTCGAAGCAGTTCTGTTTCATAAACATAAAAATGGTGATAGCAGTTCAAATACACCGGGCATTTCTAAAGAAAACAAAGTAAATGGGCATTATGTATCACAATACACAGTTCCAGCAGTTCAAGGATTCTTTAAATCCATCAATCTATCTCACGGCAACTCTCTACAAGACACTTTGAGACTTCTAACTTTGTGGTTCGATTATGGACAATGGCCCGAAGTACATGAAGCTATTGTTGAAGGGATCAGAACAATAGAGATCAACACATGGCTACAAGTCATACCACAGCTGATAGCCAGAATTGATACACCTCGTGCTCTAGTTGGACGACTTATACACTCTTTACTGATAGACATTGGCAAATCCCACCCTCAAGCTTTGGTGTATCCTTTGACAGTAGCATCCAAGTCCTCCTTTGTTGCTAGAAGAACTGCAGCTAACCAGATATTAAAGTCTATGTGCACACATTCAGCTACTCTTGTCAGTCAGGCTATGATGATTTCAGAAGAACTCATTAGGGTGGCCATATTATGGCATGAACAATGGCACGAAGGATTAGAGGAAGCGTCTCGACTTTATTTTGGTGAAAGAAATATAACTGGTATGTTTGATATTCTTGAGCCATTGCATGCGATGTTAGAACGTGGACCACAAACTCTAAAAGAAACCTCTTTCAATCAAGCTTATGGTCGTGATTTGATGGAAGCACAGGGCTGGTGTAACGGATTCAAGGTTTGTATATTCTCTAAGTGATTGTAATATTGATCCATCTGATTGTAATATTTGTTTCCATTTATACATTTTGGAAATTTTAGGAGTCCAGAAATGTGAGAGACCTAAATCAAGCTTGGGATCTATATTACCATGTCTTTAGACGTATATCACGTCAGTTACCACAATTGACATCACTGGAACTTCAATATGTTAGTCCCAACTTGTTAGCTTCAAATAACTTGGAATTAGCTGTACCAGGAACTTATCGGCCAGGGCAAGAAGTTGTTCGAATCGCTCATATCCAAAGCAATCTCCAAGTAAGTATATTCATTATCTATCATTAAATTTTCTTGCTTTGAATTCACCCACAATGCAATATCATGCTTACATTACTATCTTGGTAACAAAATTGCCAATATGTTTGATCCTTGGATACATTATAGGTTATCACGTCAAAACAACGACCCAGGCGACTGTGTATACGAGGCAGTAATGGAAAGGATTATATGTTCCTACTCAAAGGGCACGAAGATTTAAGACAAGATGAAAGAGTTATGCAGCTATTTGGCTTAGTCAACACTCTCTTGCAAAATGATTCAGATACATTTAGAAGGAATTTGACCATTCAGAGATACACGGTCATTCCATTGAGTACAAATTCTGGATTGATAGGCTGGGTGCCACACTGTGATACATTGCATTCTCTTATTAGAGACTATAGGGACAGGAAGAAGTGTTTGCTGAATATTGAGCACAGGATTATGTTGAGGATGGCGGCGGATTACGACAGATTATTGCTGATGCAAAAGGTGGAAGTCTTCGAACATGCATTGGAGCACACAGCTGGTGATGATTTAGCGAGACTTCTCTGGCTCAAAAGCCCATCGTCGGAAGTTTGGTTTGAACGAAGGACTAATTATACTAGATCCTTGGCAGTGATGTCAATGGTGGGCTATATCCTTGGACTTGGAGATCGACATCCCTCTAATTTAATGTTGGACCGAATCACTGGTAAAATATTACATATTGATTTTGGAGATTGTTTTGAGGTGGCTGTTACAAGGGATAAGTTCCCGGAGAAAATCCCTTTCAGGTTAACCAGAATGTTGATCAATGCTATGGAGGTGACTGGTATAGAGGGCACTTACAGGCGCACTTGTGAATCAGTGATGGCTGTGCTGCATAGAAACAAAGACAGCTTAATGGCCGTGCTGGAAGCTTTTGTTCATGACCCATTATTGAATTGGAGACTTATGGATGCCAGCCGACGCTCTAGGGAAGGTTCATTGGGTGGAGCAGGTTCAGGTGGTGAAACATCGTCTCTCTCTGTTCCAGCGGCCCCTCCCCAAGCCCCCTTGCCTCGCCGTGCGCCCCCTGCAGAAGGGCAGCCAGAGGCTCTAAATAAAAAAGCTCTGGCTATTATAACTAGAGTTCGAGATAAACTGACGGGGAGAGATTTCAACCCTGATGAAGCACTGCCTGTCGCCCGCCAAGTTGATTTGTTGATTCAACAAGCCACTAGTAATGAAAATTTGTGCCAGTGTTATATTGGTTGGTGTCCATTCTGGTAGATATCATAATAAGATATGTATGCTTAATTGTGCACCAGAAGTTTGCATATTCTGCATAGTTACCCCTGCAGCTATTGAAAGGTTTTATATCAATTAGCGACATCTTTCTAATAACTTGCTTTTAAAAATATTCTTCATATTTTGTTTCTTCAATTGACATTTGTTGTAAAAAAATATTGTAAAAATATGTAAATAAATTTTTACTGTAGACATACAGAATGTGTTTCTGTACCTATATTCATCAAAAAATATTGTTGATTTTATTTACAATTTCTGTCTTTAACAAATTGGTGTGGATTGCATGTAGTATGTACTCCATGCATTAAGCAAATGATACAGACACTTTAGTATATATTTACTTTTTATTGATATTATAAAATACAAAATGTTCAAATCTACAAAAATCAACATATTATAAACAGAACTATATAATGGCGTTTTACAGTAATTTCGTGTATAGTAATTATTTGTCTAAATTTTTATTTATTTATTTTATTTATGATATACACGGCCTAGGCCTTTTACATGTTATACATTACATAATGTCATTCATTACTGAAATATTGTCTAAATTTTGTGCATCACAATCTCTAATTAAAATAACTTATATTTAGAGTTCGGTGGGTATTCCGTAATAAATAACAACAACAATTTGAACCTAGGGTTCATATAATAATATCGAATATACTTTCTTACAAACTAACTAAACTTTAAACAAACCTTGTGTAGTGGATGAGGAATATGGTAGCGCCGTGGTTCAGACCCACGATCTTCGCACCAACTCCTGCATCCACAATTAAATTAGCATGATCACAGAAAATGAATCACCGAGTAAAGATATTAGTTTTCTTATTCCCTACTTGTACTACAGATTACATTAGGCACTCTTGATGCTCACTATCAATATTACTATCTTGAGGTCACTACAAATTACATTAAAAGTGTGACCTTGTATTTATTATAATTACATGCTGAACGTCGAAATAAGTATTTAGAATTAATTTGAAAGAGTAGGCTTAATTCCACTAAGCTAAGTAGAAATATAATGGCAAGAAGCAAGTGACTAGGTAACCAATGTGGTATCAACTAATGATATTAAATAGATATGTTTCAATATTTAGTACTGAATAGATTCAATTTACTCTTTAAGATTGTTTTGCATTGAGAAATTTATTCTGATTTTCAGTAGGCAGTATTATAGTATGGACCAACTGACCCTGCCTGATTTTCATAATCTGTATTTTAAAGAAATTTCATTTGGCATGTTAAAAACACGTTAGAACTCTGCATGCAGTTACTGGAAAGACTGGCAGATTGTGTTCAACACAATTTAAGATCTTCAAAGCTGATGATTTAGTCATCAGATGGAGGCGACAGTGCTGGCCACATTTTTAATACTGCAGTTTGCTTTGGGTTGGCCCCCAAAAGCAGTGAAAGGAAATTTGAAGCTCAGCATCACAAGAGACACTGAATAAACAGAAAAGAAGATTTATTTCCAGAAACTGAAGAAAAAGGGAATTTATGATAATAGTGGGGTCACATTAGCACTTAAAAGTGATAAGTTTATTCAATCGCAACCTGTCTTATTTTGTTTGTTGAAAACACCTCATTGAGCATAGAGATAAAATTGTAACAATATTACTCTACTCCAGAAGGTTATGTAAGAACCTCCCAGGTAAACGGAGTTTCCAAACCCTGATTTGTAACCGTAGAGAGCATTATCTTATTTTAAAAGTTGAAAAATAGAGTAAAGAAAGATAAGTTGAAAGGGAATTTTAAAATATTAACTACTTAATATTAAGTGGCAAATATATTATTATTGTCTACTTGTGTAGATTGTCTAATGTGTGACATCTACAAAGTTGTACTTAAATCACACCAGCTCTTCATATATAAAAAAACAACAGTGAATTATATGACAGCAATAGCTGCTCCTTTAGCTGCGTCGCCCCCACAAGTGAATTCTAAAGGTAAATTGTAAAATTTCTCTATGGATTTTTGTAGAACGGCATTTCTAGAAAGACCAGAACCATTCCCTAGTATCCTTGTGATATTCGCTTCCAACAAAATCTCTCTGGGCATCATCGAATACATATTTTCAATCAACCCTTCACACAAACTTCTAAACACCTGACCTAATGACAAGTTTGACAAATTTATGTTAGTGACAGAGGCATAGGTTTCAGGATCGTGTCTTTCACCTAGCAATGTTGGATGTATATTTAAATTTGATGATGATTTGTCATCCGTTCCCAACGTGATCAATTTTTCCCATACTTTAGATTGAGGGACTGAAAAACCAAGTTCCATCGCCCACTGTTGCAACATTTTAACAAATGTGGCAAGAACGTTTCCTCCATTTAATGATGCGGACACTGCTAAATATTTCTGATTGAAGTATGGCAAGTACTCTACTGTTTCTACATTTGAGCCAATTTCATCAACTACAAAACCAAGTTGAGCAGATGTAGAAATATTCAACACAGCATCGTGAGGGTTCTTGAGAGTAGCTAAAACAGAACATTGCAAATCACCCAATGCTGCTCCGACTGGAGTCCCTTGTGGAATTCCGTAATAACTTTTATATAACTTTCCAACAATTTCACCACATTCAATAACTTGTGGCAGTAAGGCTGTTGGGAAAGCCTCCTCTTGAAGCAATTCTTTGTTCCATGATTTTGAAACTGTATTGTAATATCCCCAACTAGCAGCGTTCTGCGTGGTCATAACGGGTGCATCCAAGTTACAGATCATACTGACCACAAAGTCTTGTATTGTACCAGCTCTATTGAAGTTGGTCAATTTCTCAGGTTTATTTTTGGCTATCCACATTAAAGTTGCACAACCATACCCGGAATAGCAACCCAAATGTGAATCAGGTTTTGGCAGAGTTTCCAAAAATTGCTTTTTACATCGATTATCCTGCCAAGTGTACAGGGCTGACACTTTCTCTCTATACGCTTCATACCTGACAAGTGTTCCATCTTTTTCAATTACCTCCCAAGCCCTGTAATCAAAACAACAACCCTGTAATCAACCCAAAAGATTATTTCAGAATTTCTACATTTTCCAAGTTAAGCCCTTAAGGGCCAACAAAATTTTAAAATAATGTTTAAAAAAGCAGTTATTTTTTAATATATGTAATAAATTTTTTTTACAGAATATTACTAGCAGACAAAACTATTGGAGGGCAGCCATAGAAAAGGGTCATTCATTGTTTGATTGTCCTATACATCAGTTATACCGTTCTTTCAATCTTACTTGGTAGCCTAGTGGTATAGGTGTGGACAGATTACGAGGTCCCGGGTTCCATTCCCAATCAGGTCAGAGTTTTTCCAAGTGTTTTTTTACTTGAAATTTCTACCCGGGGTTGGCCTGTCTCAGATTGGACGGGACCGGTTGACTGGAAAAAATTGCCTCAGGCAATAAGTTCCACCGGCTATACTGACACCTTTGTATAGAAAAGTGTTAATTTATTAATTGAGAATTGCGGACAATTTGACATTTCCACCCGTACCAACAGCAATAGTAGGAACAATAATTCCTGCAGAGACCTATTATTGTCATGGAAACCATCGACTTAGGGAGCGTTCAAGTATTACGTAACGCAAAAGGGGGGGAGGGTGGGTATTCTTTTAAAACGTTACTACTCTATTTTACCAGCGCCACAATAAAGGTATTTAGTTACTTTCCAGTAATAATCGTGATTTGAGGCATACATAGTTGTAATATGTGCGTTAGGCAACGTTTAGAGAATGGGAAGAGGGGTAACAAAGAGCGTTACGGTGCATCTCGGAGGGGGGGTCAAAAATGTAAAAAAAATGCGTTACGTAATACTTGAACGGTCCCTTATGACTTATTTCGCGTGGGGTTTTTATTCATATTGACTTTCAACATATTAGCGTGGGGTTAGTGTATCAATAAAAATACCGAAAAAAATTATATTTGATTATGTCAACTGCTAGTGAATATTAATTAACTTGCGAAATAAACAATGTATTAAGAAATTAGCCATGTGCAAATTTTAGATCACGAAAAGTGAAGCGCAAATTTTGAATGCACTAAAATTAACACTAACTCACCCTACATAATATTATCATATTGTGTAAAATAAACCAACGGATATTTCCAGCTACTGGAACATTTTGATCTTGATGCCAACTGATGGTTATCTTTCGTCTTTCAAGATACTAAATAATTTATTCTGCTTTTTACAAACAGGCCGTGAAAAGGAGGTGATTTATACCTTAAATCATTTTGTAATATTGAATATCATACTAACTTGTCTTCTTGTCCATTTTTCCAAAGCAAAACTCCATGCATTTGACCGCATACTCCGATTTTGACCACATTTTTCAACAAGTCCCTTGGAAGTCTGGATAGACAACCATGCACAGCGGAAACAATTTTTGGAACGTCTTGTTTGTTCCCTTCTGTACCCAAGTCACTAGGAATGTTTGCAGCCGTATCTTTACTTTGTTTGACAACCACACTGCGGGTTATTGCATCAATTAGACATACTTTAACTGACGTGGTGCCGATGTCCATTCCTAATATAAGCTGTTTCGCCATTTTAAAGTAAAAATCGGTGAAAGCAAATAAAAAAAATATAATAGCTCTCAAAATCACAAAATTTCGATTAACGACGCATTGATAAAAACATACCCACTTAAGATTCTTTGTCAAATCAAATTTATGACACACTTATATCATAATATCAGATATAAGTCGAAGCTCGTTCATATTATAGTCCAAGAATTATAATAATAGTCTTCCCTTGTCTAATGATCGCGAAATAAACAGGTAATACATAATACGGTACACCCACACCCAATTATTGTATCGCTTGTGACCTTTTCTATTTTCTCGAATGATTATTTATTATGCTGACATTATGTGCAATTTTTATCTCTCTTCTCGCGGTAAATCAAACACATTCAGAAATACAGATAACACCATAATTAATACCCAAGACCTTCCAACTTGCATCCAATAAGAATCGAATCACGAATGTTAATATTTTGACACTTCTTTGACAGAATTCGGTTTTCAAAATCTTCTTCTTCTTCTTGGAATTGGCCATCGTTAGTGGCTACAAAAAACCAAAAACCTTCCAGTTAGTATTAAAAAAGCACATTATTAAAACTAAAACCAGCGATTTTGGATAAAATAGAAGAAAAAAATAAACTTATCGAAAGTCATTCATAATTTGCACCCACCAACAATTTGGTACAATATTTTCTGAAACACTGAAAACGGATTAGATAGAGCAATTTGTTTGATCAACACCTACTGTAATGAGTGAAAACACGTAGAACGCTGATTCCGACCGGCGCATCTTGTCTTTAGAGCAAGAGAATACTACCCACTTATAAAAATTGGGTGTTTGCCGCAAGCGGCTACTAGAAAAGCGCACTAAAAAGCCGCTAGTTTCGGAACAAAAGTTCAAATGCGTCAACAGTTCAAATATGTTCGGTTTGCAGAGGGTAAAATGGTTTCGGGGTACATGTGAAGACTGTTAGTCATGAAAATAGTAGAAAGCGTGCTAACGAACCTATTTTTTAATGAATTGAGCACAGCCAAAGTGAACACAAATACACTAGACATCTTTCACAGAAAAAACGGATAAATAGAAAAAAAAAAGATCACCCGCACCGGGATTTGAACCTACAATCATCAATATGAACAGCGGCGATGGTAACCACTCATCCGCAGTAAACTTACGTAACAAATGTCGAAAAACTGTAACATCTACTATTATTATCGCGCATGCGCACTTCTTCTTTGCACTGGCACTGGCGGCTTTTTAGCGCGATTTGCTAGTATACCGCTTGCGGCAAACTAGACACTTCGTAAAAATTTAGGCCGCCACTATTTCCACTGCCATAGAAAAAAGAATTTTTATTTTTTTTATTTTATGGTGTTGCAATATGAAAAAAATAATAGAAATGAAATTGTCGTTTTATTTTTCAAATATTGCAACTTAAAAAGCAGAATACACAAGAATTTAGAGGAAAAATAAATAATACCCAAAAAAAATATGATCATACGTTTAAATTCTAGACTATAACACATTTTATATTTCCTTTTTCTATGCCAATGACTTTTAAATTGACATCGACGCCACCTGGTGGAGAACTGAGACTTTGGAATAATGATTGTCATTTACAGAAGTTAACTATTTCCACCGCCATAGACAAAAAATGAGTTTTCTATTCTTTTCGCGCAAGTTATTATACAGTACTATTATATTCTCTATGGTTATTATATCTGTCAGATTATTTGAAAGTTTTGTTTTCATTCGTTGAAAGTGAGGTTAGTAGTTAGCTGCGAAGAATATTTTGATGAACATTAACTAACTTACATTATTTTCGGTAATTTTCAGTCAAAATGCGTTTGTATCAAGAATTTATCAATTGGAACACTTTTGCAGAGTACTATGAGACGTTTCTGGTCTCATCCTTCAATCCCATATTTAGCATAAAAAAAATCAATTACAATAGATGCGCATAACCAAAGAACAAAAAATCCAATCGTAGAGAACATAAAAATATGCTATTATTCTATTACATTCAGCTGCATACATGGGAGGCCTTCTAAAACATCTAAGAAAGGCGTGCGTCTATTCCAAAAAACTTATAAATTAAAGTGTCTGGCAGAAGTTAAAGTGAAATTTAATAAGGATCCTAATAATTTGGTCACTGAAGCATGCACTTTAGATCATGTTGATGCATTTGGCCAAACAGTGCACGAAATAGACCAGGAAACATTTAATATGCATTCAAGACGCAGGGGCCTGAACAGCCAAAACTTCCTGATAACCACGTTACAGCATATCGAATGACACGATGTTCAAGTCGTAAAGAATTCTCATGTATATTTAGGGTTTCCGCTGTAGTCCACACAAAAATTCTTGATCAAAATAAATAATAATAACCCTACACGATTTCCAATTCATTTGTCAACGATCTGTCATTATTTTTGTGTCTATGGTCGTAAGAGCTTCCATAAACAAAACATATTAATTCTTTTTTTTTTTTAATCTATGGCGGTGGAAATAGCAGCTGCGAAAAATTTAATACGTGACATCAAATACATAGAAAATAGAAAACAATACATTGGATCGAGTGACACTTTGACAGTAAAATGTATTTTCTTGACAATTTTTATATTTAAATGGATTTTAGTATTTTGAATTAATGAATTAATATCGTTTTATATTTTTTGTGAAGTAGAAAACTGTCTCGGTTTTATACTAATTTGAGTCAGGTAATAAACGAAGTCCTTCTACAGTGCAAATTTGGTTATGTGAAATACCTTTTCTGACATTCAAACTAGTGTTCCTTTATTTTTTATTCAATGAAAACCATGTTATATCTTCTATATAATTGATTAAGTGTTGCAGTAGTATATTTCAATTGAACATCATGATCTCCATTGTTATAATGGCTGTTTTCGATCTATTTTGATGAAATTATTTTTCTTTCAGTTTTCTTGTGCAATGGCTGATTTATCTTATAACGGTGGAGTGAATGAAGAAGAAAGTGTTTTAAAAAACACTAAAGTTTTGACAGGAGAGGATAATAATAAAGTTACGTCACATGGGGAACATTTAAAGCATAATTCACCACTGATGAAATTGAGAACATATGTATTAGCTTTGAGGCCATGGTCGTTAAGTGTTAGTTTGCTGCCAACTCTGTTGGGATCAGCAATCGCATACAAGCAATGTGGAAGTGTTGATTTCAGTTGGTTAATCTTAATACTGACATTATTTACTGCCGTGACTGTACACTGTGCTGGTAATGTTGTTAACACTTATTTTGATTTTGTGAAAGGAATCGACAACAGAAAATCTGATGACAGAACTCTTGTAGATCATATATTAACAATTGACGAAGTAGTGTCTTTAGGTGCAATACTCTACTTTGCCGGATGCTTGGGTTTTATATTGTTGGCGGCTCTGTCACCTGCTCAAATGGAACACTTGGCTCTTGTTTATTTTGGAGGATTATCTTCCAGTTTTCTGTACACTGGTGGAATAGGATTGAAATATATAGCTCTCGGAGATGTGTTGATATTGATTATTTTTGGTCCTATTTCTGTATTATTTGCATTCTTGTCTCAGACCGGGAGGGTTGATTGGGTGACTATATATTACGCCATTCCTTTAGCATTAAACACCGAAGCTATACTGCACAGCAATAACACACGAGATCTAGAGGCAGACAGTAAGGCTGGCATCGTTACCTTGGCAATTCTGATAGGCCACACCGCTTCCCATGTTTTGTATGCATTTTTACTTTTCACACCTTATATATTATTCATGGTTGTAGCTACCAAATACGCCTTATTGTTTATGCTGCCCTTGTTGACTTTACCAACAGCTTTTCAGATTGAAAAAAATTTCAGACGTTTAGACACATTGAAGGATGTCCCTAAACAGACTGCCAAACTCAATCTTTACTTTGGACTTCTCTATATTTTGGCCTGTTGTTTTACTCATACATTACCTTTCTTTTCTAAAGTTTGATAAGTACTTTATCTTTTTTTATCTGTCCCTAAATATATTTTTACTATAATTGATAATTACTAATGTAAAGACTTAAATTAATAATAATGTATCATGGAAATTTCATTGGTGAAGTAAATTAGTCATTAAATGAACAATCTTTAGAATAAAACACTCCGAAGCTTCAATATTTTATAAAGCAGTTCCAAAAATGGAAGCGAGTTATTGAACATTATATACTTTTAAATAGTACGCTAAATTAACAAAGAGTTTGAATTAATCAAAAACTTGTTGTACTCGTCATAAATTTCACATACCGGAATAGTATGTAGAAGACCTCTCTCATATCTATAAAATACGGCAGCAAATAAATGCAGCAATACCCAACAAAATATAATGTATGATTCTTATATTTTGGAAAGGAATAGAAATCATAACATTCCCAGTCTCTTAGCAATAGTCAAATTAAGAATTATTGATGTGCAATATTCCCTTGACTCCATATTTTTCCTACAAGTGTAACCTTGTAGTTAGTTAATTTTTAATAAACTAATCAACCAAAAAGGAGAAAAAAATTGACAATTTAGCTTATTTCAAAGATGATTTAAATAGGAGAATGTTATTATAATGATTCATCAATTGGATTTGCCACTCTGCCTATTTTTTTGAATTAGAAATTATTTTCTGTTATCCTACATTTAAGAATTTTTAAATGTTTGACGCATCTTATGGAGAACCGTTCAATAACATACTGTTAGTATGCATATTAAATGTTTTTCCATGCAATGCGTTTTATATTTTACCAATCTATATTGGTGGATACATATCATCACACTTTTTTTACTTACTTTTCGTATGGCATTTCGGGATAAATCTTGGAATGCAGCCCTCTGCAGAAATTGTGAATGGATCTGTTGAAAGTTTTGATTGAATCAATATTTGACTAGCTTTCCGCACATTCGTTGTCCTGTAGGTATGTACTATCAACATTGAATTGGAATTTGCATAATGATAAATTAATAACTTATTCAACCAATAAAATCTCTACAGATGTTAAAACTAAATGTTTATAGGGCAGGGCATATTCTGACAATCGCACCAACTATTAAACAACTGACTGAAAGATGTCAGACGCCAATCAAAATTCAAAAATAGAAAAGTGTATAGTGTCAAAAGCACTAAGGTTACCTATGTAAAGTTTTCTAATGTACAACAACCTTAATTTTTTCTTTCATAAGAACCTTCTCCTGACAATACAATACACAACAAAAAAAGTTTTGCGAAATTTGTCCAACGTGTTAAACAATCCCTTTAAATTCTCTAAAAATGACCTAGCGTGCTCAAGTTAATCAAATTTGTTTGCACATCATAATCTTCTTAAATGTTGATCTGGACCATTAAATATTTTTGTATCTATTATGTAAATCCGGTAGTACTAATTTTTAACTATATGGAACACCTTTTAACTATCCAAGTGGTTATTTAACCGTGGAACCTCTTTATACCCAATTTAAGATGATTGAGCCTATCAGCAGATCATTTAGACAAGTTCCTTGTCAAATTATTGTAATGCGGGTTGCAACTAGAATGGGAATAATTCTGTACCCGAGAGCCAACTTGTCATAACTCCAAAAAAAAAACAACAATTTTACTGTGTCTTTTGACCCGGATAAAATGTGCGGTGTATATTTGGGATATGTAATTTATAGGCAGTGGCGAAACTATAGGGTAGCAGAGGCGGCAAAATGAGACCTGAGAGGTTGCGAGCTCAGAAATAATCATTTTTAGTGCAAATTGCTTATTTTTTTTAAATCAATCAAAGTAAGACACATCTTAAAACCTTATACAAATTCAATGTATTTAATCCGTAAGATTTCAACACAATAAAAACAAAAGATGTTCGATAAATTTTAAAAGTCATGTGATAGAGGCATAATTTTTGGTTGCCGCTCAGTCCAGCCTCCTGGAGAAAGTGGAAGATTTTGTTGGCGTTGAGTTCTTTAATTTCTTCTGGGCACATTAGGAATTTGCCCAGATTTTTATGTCTGTTTTGCATCATTGGTAGGCATTCACAGCGGAGGTGCATGGGGGTCTCTAGTGACTCCCCTCACATCCTGCAAATGCCAGAGTCCAGGATCCCGATGGTGCACATGTGCTTGTTAAGCCTACAGTGCCCTGTTAGGGATCTGGTGATGATGCATAGGTTTTTTCTGTTTAAAGACACTAGGGTCCTAACAGATTTTGCGTTGTAGGCATTTACTAGTGCCTTAGTGTTTTTGGCCCTGGGTTTCATTTCAGAGTTTTATTGAGCGTTCATGGTAAATGTCCGCTAAAGTTTTGCGTATGGTGCTTTGAGGAGTACTGATGGTCAGGGAATTCCCTCATTTTGTTAACCCAAAAAAGTACTTTTTTCAAGGGGCCTTATGCAAAAAAAATTGCTACGGACCCCAGATGGTATAGTTAAGTCACTGTTTATAAGAAACATGGAGTTAAGACAAGTTAGCTCTCAGATACAGAATTATTTGTATACTATTGTATTTTTTTTCAACTAGAAAATGGCTTTTTTTTTGGTTCAGTCCTTCTTGATTTCTCCTCTTTTGTGTAATTTTTTTAGCACCATTTTAGGGTTCGAAACAACTAGGTAGTTCAATTTCATACAATTTGTTGATCATATTATTAAATCTCCAACAATACCAGTGATGTACCTAGACATAGGGTACCAGGGTGTATTTATATACCTACAGTTGTCATAAGGGTCCCGAAGACGAGGAAGACCCTCTCACACTGTGTTCCGCTCCTTCGAAGCAGAGCTGAGGGACATGGACATGGTGTGGGAGGAGGTCATAAACATTGCGCAAGATCGAGCGCAATGGAGAGCTCTTGTTGCCTCCCTATACCCCTGAGTGGGGTGGAAAAGGGAGAATTGATTGATTGATTGTCATAAATTTAATAAATAAAAGCTATCATCTTCTATACTAATGAAAGTTCTGAATAAAACTCCATTACAGGATGACATTTGAGAAGAATGTTTCCTATATTTGCGTTGTATAAGTTTGGGATGGTTTATGGATTTCAAGATCTGCATTTGTAATATTAAGGTTAATAATTATAAAGAGTTAAGTTTATTTGTTTTTTTATTCTGTAATTTCTATCACGTAAAAAGAGATTCCTTAGGGATTATAATATTGTATTGTTTCATATTGTCAGATATTTTTCTGAAATAACTTATTAATATATTTTTTTTCTACAGTTAGTTTTAAGCTCTTTATAGTAAGTGTCATGTACTTATCTTAATTGTAGTTATTTTTAAAATATTATTTATGTTTTTTGGTAATTAGGAAATGATAACCTTTTTTACCTTTATTATGCATTTGAACTACAAGAATATTAAAGTTTATGGAATTTAGGAACCCTTAACATTTCAATGTTACAAGATGTGTAATGAGATGTAATGACAATAATGTGTTGGAATAAAATAATTTTGTTAAGACCATTGTTTTTATTTATTACTGACTAGCATTCCCGACAGACGTTGTTCTGTGCTCCTTTCCTTACTATGAATATTGAATTCCAATTTGTATAATGATAAATAAATTATTACCTTATAACCAATGTCATTCCGACCGAAACATCTGATATGGGTTAGCTGGAAGAGATCCTTCGGGATAAGTCCCCCTTTGGATCATATTTGTGTATTTAAATTGCTATTATAATTCCAATTTGTATAATGATAAATAAATTATTACCATAACCAATGTCATTCCGACTGAAACATCTGATATGGGTTAGCTGGAAGAGATCCTTCGGGATAAGTCCCCCTTTGGATCATATTTGTGTATTTAAATTGCTATTATAATTCCAATTTGTATAATGATAAATAAATTATTACCATAACCAATGTCATTCCGACTGAAACATCTGATATGGGTTAGCTGGAAGAGATCCTTCGGGATAAGTCCCCCTTTGGATCATATTTGTGTATTTAAATTGCTATTATAATTCCAATTTGTATAATGATAAATAAATTATTACCATAACCAATGTCATTCCGACTGAAACATCTGATATGGGTTAGCTGGAAGAGATCCTTCGGGATAAGTCCCCCTTTGGATCATATTTGTGTATTTAAATTGCTATTATAATTCCAATTTGTATAATGATAAATAAATTATTACCATAACCAATGTCATTCCGACTGAAACATCTGATATGGGTTAGCTGGAAGAGATCCTTCGGGATAAGTCCCCCTTTGGATCATATTTGTGTATTTAAATTGCTATTATAATTCCAATTTGTATAATGATAAATAAATTATTACCATAACCAATGTCATTCCGACTGAAACATCTGATATGGGTTAGCTGGAAGAGATCCTTCGGGATAAGTCCCCCTTTGGATCATATTTGTGTATTTAAATTGCTATTATAATTCCAATTTGTATAATGATAAATAAATTATTACCATAACCAATGTCATTCCGACTGAAACATCTGATATGGGTTAGCTGGAAGAGATCCTTCGGGATAAGTCCGCCCTTTGGATCATATTTGTGTATTTAAATTGCTATTATAATTCAATAAAGTGTTATTTATTTATTTATGCACCTGTTTCAAACCATCCGCATTCTGTCAATCGCACCAACTATCAAACAACTGACAGATTCTGTCAAACGTCAATTTAATTTCCCAATTGGAATGAAAATTATATTGTAAAAAGGAATATGAAGGTTGCATACTGAAGTTTTCTTAAATTTTATAATTACTCACGCAACTTTCTTAAGTTTTTCTTTCCTAAGGACCTTCTCCTACAGTAGGAAACTCAACAAAAAAAGAATTGGTGAAGTTGATCCAGCTGTTCGCGCATGATGCGATGGCCACGGAAAATAGGGCTCCATTTTTAGGTATAAAGATTACTCATCATTGCTACATGAAAAGCGCCATGGATTTTAGCATTGAGACTAAAAAATCTAAATGTTATTTTTTTGTCACCACATTGTATTTCAGCAATAAAGTTTTATTTATTTATCACTGCACCATATTGATCAGCCTTACATTCAGTACCAACAAAATTAAGTAGACAGGCTTTGTGGATGCGGCATTACAACTGCCGCGTTGAGTGCTAAGATGGCATATGGTGTGAAAGCATTTGAAACTTATGCTTCCAAATAGTGTTTGTTGGGTGCGAACCTACTTAGATCATCCTTTATAGTCCATGGTTCCAGTCCTACCTACAACCTAATTTTGTTGTCACCTGTCCCGCCTAGAAGTCCCTTCAGGTACGACTTACAGATCACCGGCTCAGTGTTAATTGGATACCTCGCGCGAGAAGGTTGTGTTGCATTGTTCAATCGAGAACAACAAGTGAAACGAAATCATCGAAAGTTATTCAAAATTATACAGTTCATTGTTCCTTGGTGCAACTGGAGAAGAAAAGAAGATCTTGGGGTAAGTCGTACTTTCTCCTTTTTTTCCTCTCCAGCTTTTGGCCTTCACCGATCGGCGTGGAGACGCCTCGCATCACGTACATAAAGTTTGATCCTAATCGAGCCGGATTAAAGTTAAAATCGTGGTTTTCTTGTCATATTATTATTCATTGCAGTGTGGAAATTACAAATTGCGAATTTTGTAAAGAGAGAAAAAAAAAGTGTATTTTGCAGTGTTGTTGCATATCGTGCGAAAAGTGCGAATAGTGTAAAGTCATCCTATCATTATATATAAAAGTAAAGTTCTTGATATCTTATCGATAATTAAAATGGCTGAGAAAAAAATAGCTGCATTAACGTCGCGAAGAGATAGGATATTGAAACGATTCGAAATTACATACGATCTTAAAGATGATGAAAAAAAACGTGAAATGTTAATTACTAGGCTAGAGAGAATCGATGAATGGTATGAAGAATACAATGACAATCAAAAAGATATGCAAGAATGTTTAATCACGCTTGTCAAAACGGAAGAATTACAACAGTGTTTAGATGTAGATGAAAAAGTAGACGAAAAATACTTCGAGTTGGTGGGAATAAAAAATAAGTTTAGTGCCGCGTAAAAACCAACGGAATCAGCTAGTACTGATGCCACGGCGAAGTCTTGTATTAACATCAGACCTCCTAGTATAAAATTACCAACGTTCTATGGTAATATTCGCGAGTGGAATTCTTTTTATTCATTGTTCAAAAGCCTAGTACATAATAATAATTCTTATAGCGGTATTGAGAAGTTCCATTATTTGCTATCGGCACTTAGTGGCCCGGCATTGACGCAGATAAAAAATCTTCCAATGGTGGAAGAAAATTATCAAATCGCGTGGTCAACATTAGAAAATTATTACCAGGATTCTAGATTATTGTTCTCACATTATGTTGACGGAATGTTGCAATTTAAACATATTCAACGCGAATCTTGTATCGAATTGTCACGTTTGGTGAATACATTTCATGAAAATATAGGGGCTATTAAAATTATGAAAATTGAGAATCTGTTTGATAAGTTTATAACTCATATGATGATTCGTTTAGTGGATCCTGTCACTAGAAGACAGTTTGAGTCCACTTTATCTGATAATGTTATACCAGATTCTGAAACTCTTTTCAAGTTTTTAAAAATACAGTGTCGTGCTTTGGGTTCGACTGAGATTAAAGACAAAAAACCAATTATATCCTTTTTTTCGAGCAATAATGATAAATTTAAGAATTGCATGCTTTGTAAAGGTAGTCATTTTTTGGATAAATGCCCTACTTTAATTAAATTAAACCCGAGAGAACGTATCAACAAAATAAAATCATTAAAATTATATTACAATTGCTTAAAAACCATTTTTCTAAATATTTTTAAAATTAACTTAATTTTTTTCTCAGACCGGTTTTTGGATTTTGTCGGATCATATCTTTTTTTAGCGTTGACTTTTTAACCAGGTTTCATGTTTATCTGAATAAGCATGTATTTGAGATAATAATTAAATTTAAATGAATCTGATTGGTTGATAAATAAAAAAGTTATAGACACTAATAGGTAAAACTTTGGGATTTTTCCGAAATTTTTTAAAAAAATCCTAGGAAAATAGTAACACCCTGTATACATTTTGATGTATGGAAACGATGTTGGAAATGGTCCCCTCTATATACCCTACCAGTTTGGCTAACATTCTTCAGAACACCCACCCTGTATTAGTATAGATCAGGGGTTCCCAATCTTTTACAGCTCGTGGCGCACTTACAAGTTTAATATTTTGTCACGGCGCCCTTACGTATAGGTAAGCTATTTCAAATAGCCTATTTGAAATAGCTATAGTCAATAGTGACTATAATATAATCCTAGAGAAGCTAGTGCATGGAAATGATCATTTATCATCTGCAAAGTAGGTACCTACTTCGAAAACTATTCTGTGAGCTTTGATTCCGTGAAAAGGGCTATGTTTTGTGAGATGACCAATTCATTAGAAGTCGCATATTTATACAATTGCAAGAAGCAATCTTGACCGCTGCCTTCACTCAGTTTTTTTATCCACAAATGCAGTTTCTTCCTAAACGCTGCAAATGTCTCCAATAATTTCAGAATGTGCGTGTTATCGCCTTGTTAAAAATTTCTACGTGAAAGCCATCATCAATTGCGTCAGCTCCCATGTCTTTGCACAGATTTTAAAAAGGTCTGGCCTTTAGAGGCCTAGTTTTTATGCAGTTTACTGCACCATTAACACATTCTAGTATTAAGTTCAGTTTAGAGCTCATTTACTTTGATGCAAGAACTTCCCTATGAAAGATGCAATGGTTCCACATAGCATTCGGTGCGACGAGTATATTCCTATATGTTCTTTGAAGATGCGAGCGCTCAAAATAGGAATTGTTGCTTTATAGGTAGGTAGCTACCCGCGAATATTTGTGGTTCGTGATCGGTGGTTTCGGGATTCGGATAATGATAAGAGGATTGACTCACGGCGCCCCTCTTTAAGATTCAACGACGCACACTTTGGGAACCCCTGGTATAGATTGTTATGCAATGGGTTCCTAGGAGGTGGTCTGTCATCTGACAAGACGGCCATCTTTGAAAATTGTGACAATGTTTTTTGTTGCTACAGTAACATTCTACCGACTTGATTCACCGCCATTTATGGGCACTAAATGGCAGAACGGCATTCCTAGGAAAACAAACTATTACTCAATAAATGCATGAGTAAATAAAATTATGTAATTTCGATACTTGTGTGTTAACCAACATAATTTTTTGTGATATTTGAATGATACATAGGTATATCAATGATAAACAATTCCACATAAAATGCGCACTCTTTTTTTTTTTAATTTAATGAACCAGTGTTTTTTGAAAGGACATTGTCTACTTCCTTACATGCAATAATTATAAAGAGAATATGATTAGGGAAAACCAGACACAGACTTATGAAAAATAAAATTCTTTGTTATTCAATTGAACTTTTTATTATATTTAAATATAAAGGTCCTAATGGCGGTGATGATAATATCATTTTATTCTATTGTTAATTCTGAAATTATTGCAATCAAATATGTTTAGAAAAATAATGTAGCTTGGAACTAGAAATCAAAGGAAACAAACGGTTGGTGGAAAATGAAATTTAAAATTCACATATAAAAATATGTCTTCCGTCAATATATTATAAAATTAGAATTAAGATAAGTAGTTCTATAGTATAATATACTTCATCGAATAATTCTAAATATCACACAATCTATAATTTTTATATAAATTTAGAAATACACAATGTCATTACATACATCAGTAGCTTACTCTTTACAACAAAGCAATATTTAGGTCTCTAGTACAGTTTTCATATTGATCTTAAAAATACACACTGAATGAACTTACATACATCTATGTACAGTTATATAGATTCACTAGACTTTTTCTGTTTCTTCCAATTGGAAATTCTCTCTTTGAGTTCAGTAGCTGAAAAGAAAACAACATACCTATTATACAACTTATAATTATATCACGATTCAAACTCAATTTTTTTTTTGAAAAAATGAATCTGTGCTCACTCAAAGTGAACACAAATACACTCTTTGACTCTTTCACAGTAAGCTACTTAAAACTTGTGTCGTGAAAGAGGAAAATGGTCGGCACCTGAAATCGAACCCACGTATAGAAAAGTATTAATTTATTTATTTGCGATGAACTGAGAAGAGGCAACCTTAATTAATATTACACTAATTACTAGTATATATTATTATAATAGTAATCTTTTACTATATAAATTTTTTTATTTGAGTATTAATAAAAATGCGGGTAACTTTAGGCATATAAGTGTTTCTAAGAGCCAACTATGTACTTACCAGGCGTAAGTTGATCTTCTCGTAAAGGCTGCCTACTGAAAGGATCGGTGTTACTATTAAGTAAATGTCTCAATATGACTGGCTTATCCATTATTTTGCCAGACGGCAAGATTACTGGATCAGTCATAAGGGTGTCCATCAGAGGATCCCTAAATTCTTCAGGGGCATCTGCGTATTCGTCGCAATTTTGTTGATTACTCACTGTATGTGAAAAAAATTAGATATTAGTATAATATATAACAGAAATATGATAATGCTGTACTTTAACTCGTTTTACCCCCTATTCCAATTCAAATTAAGTGCGCACTAAACTAAAATAAGAACGTTCCAATTTTAGTTAGCCGGATTGGTATTCGAGAAATTTTAGAACGTTCCTATTTGTTCTTAATTAGACTTTAGTTTGAAATTAGTTCATTTTGGTATTGGAACGTTCTTAATAAGAACATTCCAAAACCAAATTAGGGGGTAGTATACTTCTTTAAAGATCATGGAAATTTGGTAGGAGTGAATATACTGGATGGTTCTTGGTGCTTTGTTATATTTCCCATCACATGGTTGACAGACTAATTGACGGAGAGTTAGTGAGCAAGAATAATTTTTAAGTGATAGGCTTACCTGCTATTTCATTTGCTTTTTCAATCAATGCTCTAAATTGTTCAATTTCTAAAGGTGTTTTGATGGAACATCTCTCCATTCGCAAAGCTGCCTCTTCAAATAATTCTTTACTAAATGAGCGCTGAAACAATACCAAAATCAGGTCAAATCAAGTATCAGCCTTCCTACCGTAGTGTGGTGATTAGAAAGTCTCTTAATGCACTCTATGTTCATTTTTGATAATTTGTGAATGTAATGTGATTTTTTTATTGGACTGTATTTAATAAATCTGTAGACTGCTACAGTAGTAAATTTATAAAATCCATTTTAGCAACATTCGTGAGATATAAATAAACAGTTGCTGCTTTCACACATATACTATAAAGTTTCCAAGGGTCAAACGCATAAGTGGTGGCTTCCACGAATCATAAATAAACAATTCCATAATATGGACAGATAGACACTACCCTGATACTAAGCACCTACTACAGAAGATTCAACTCACTTCATCAGCGGCAATAGCACCAGCAAACTGGTCGCAATCCAAATGCAAATAAATAGCAACAAGCTGACTAAGCAAGCGTCTTGGATCCCAGCCATACTTGTCTGGGCATCTCACCTGCAAATTACGTTTGTTTTAGTAACACCCAATGATAATAATTACACATTTACAATTTGTATTTTAAATATAAGCCACATACTTTTAAATTTTTACACTTTGGTCCACATATCTGTTGCAGGTTAAAATTTAACATTGAAGTCAATCTATCTACAAGTTCAGGGCGTAAAAATGGTTCCTTAATTTCTACAGTGAGGTAATCAAACATGTCCACAGTTTCCCTGTAATAAAAAAACAGCTATATACTGAAATTCTTTATGATTTCCTCTAAAAATTATTCATTGCAGTTATCTATAATCCTTCATCGACATTTAAAAATTGATTTTCTTCCCATTATAATATTAAATTATTTTGGAATAGCCTAGATTCATTATCAACATGTCATGGGTTCGAGTAACAATTTCTTAAATGTGTTTTTCACCAAAATTTTGAGACTGGTTTAATTTTTTATGTAATTGTAATTTATTGTTTTGCCATTGGTCCTACATTATGTTAATTAGTTAAATTTTGTGTACTGAAGAAAATATAGGTCCCAAGTAATTATCAATAAATAAATCTCCCTTCAAACCCCACCTAGGGGCATAGGGAGGCAACAAGAGCTCTCCATGGCCCTCAATCTTTTGACCTCTTCCCACCTTGTCTAACTTCCTCAGCTCTGCCTCGAAGGAATGGAACATCGTATGAGTGGGTCTTCGAGACCCTGATGAGAAGTAATTGTGGAGAAGGTAAAATGAATAAAGAAATATCCTGATGAGAATACAATACTAAACATACCTGGCTAATGTGAGATAAGATTTACACTGTCTTTCATCATGTATGAGGGCTCTGGTGCGGGCTTGCTGCTGCTCAGGTGGCAGCCTAGACCAGGTGGCCGTATCCGCAGCTGCCTCCTGAGTTTCGTGGATTCTCTTCAGATACTGGAGACATTCGTCTAACAAGAAAGTTGTGTCGTTCATCAGCATGTTGACAAAACGTACAAACTGATCCCCAGACCGAGACTCTTCAATAATGGCTTGTTTGTGTATAGGGCTTGACCACATTCCCTTCAATATTATACTTATGTGATATCTGAAATATACAAAAATTGTCCTAACAATTAATGAACCAACTAAATTGATGTTATCAAAATCTATACATATATGTTTAATTTTTAAATGGTAAATTTTTGGCTTACAACTGTCTTCCATGGCTATTTGGAAGGCTGACGTAGTGATCATTTTACGTTAACAAACTTCACAAATTCAGTAAAATGATAAATCAATTACATATTTAACCAATATATGATTCCAACTGATGGATCTTTTTTAACAATATTGCAGCATTCTCTCATTCAGCCAATTAGAAAACAACTGACAGTTATGTCAAACTCCATAAGGTTACATTAGAAAAGTCAAAAAGTACCAAGACGGTTACGGTAGAAAACTTAAAATGGTTGAATTTTCTAATGTTTTGCGAACCTTCTGGCAAAATTGGTCCAGCCGTTAGCACATGATGCTGTGACCTAGGGATATGGGTTTAATTTAAATAGATCCGAAACTGACCTTATTGAAAATTTATCATAAAACTCGGTACTTTGTCCAGTGGTTTCAATTTCCGTATAAAATTTCATCAAAGCTGGTGGTAGAGATCTCTGTGAAACGGGATGAGCCATCACTCGGGCATAAATGTTCTCTGTGCGCACAGATATTGCTGGATCCATCACAAAGAGAACTTCTATTATCTTAGCTACTAAATACGGATTCTTTATCCTATGTCCATTGGATGCAGCAACCAGTAACCAAGTCAGTAGAGAATCTTCCATATAATCTGCCACTATTTTTCGTACATATCTGAAGTAAAACAAACATTTCAAAAACATTACCTAAGCTCTGGGATAAGCAAGCTTATTATATTCCTTTAAACTCTTGGACATTTAACACTCAGCGATCTACAAATTTCGTGTAAAGTAATAAATGCTATACGTTGTGCAGACATGACAAAAATCTACGATACTTAAATAATTTTAAATAAGCTGTCAACTCAAAATATGTGATAACATAACAGACAAGCAAATGACTTCAAAACCTGTTCCATTTTCAAAATATTGACGTCTTAGTTTTGTCAATGTATTTTTGGGCCATCCTGTCTTTCAACTTTATATCTCAAAATACACTATTACAAACCACATAAAAAAATAAGCTATTACTATGAATAAAAGTATAAAAAAATACATACTGCATGGCGAAAAGCAGAAACTCCGCTATATCTTCAACGTACCACTCAGGAAGAGCACTAAACACATCGGTCACGTCACTCGGCTGAAGAGAGGAAGGTCTTTCTCCAGCTCTCAGTTTACCATCGGGATCTAATAAGTCAAGTAACATACTCGCAACAGAACTGTAGAATTGTAAGGATCTCCTCATCAAGTTATCTTCTAGTAGTCCTATATTCGAGCACTGTTTTGACCTACAATAAACAAAGTGAAGGTCTTTAAGATCATAAAGATTCTCATGCTATACTGTGGGTTTGATTATGTCTCAACACCTATCTGTAACATTGGTCTAATCTGGAAACTGACCAAAATCTATGTGCATAATCTATTTGGAAAGTATCACCTTTTAAAGCTGATCACCCCTTGCAAATGCGACATTTAGTTCAGTAAGCTTGTACATACTAAAAAAGACTGCTATGCTAAGTGACTGATGAAAAGAATGAAGGGATTCTTGCTGTTTCAGAGTGAATTTGATTCAAGCGCTTGAGAAAATTAGGAACTACGAGAGGAAGAAATCAACACTTTAATATTCTGACCTTGTTAGTTTTTTTACTTGTCTTTTCCATCTTTTGATTAATTCTCGGTTCCTAGCAGCAATGAGCATATTTTTCCATTGAGATTCCATAGCCATCATTTCGTCCACAAGTTTTTGCAGATCACGCAACGTTCTGTAAAGAAAAGTTATAGATATAAACAAAACCTTTAAACTAAAGCAACATCAAACCAGTGTTAAAGGACACTAAGAATTACATACAACAAACATTTCATGGTGATATGTAATCTATATAATAATTCAGAAATGTTTGTCTGCTTTCTATCGTATATGTGAACATCACGCCTAAACGGCTGAACCGATTTCACTAATTCTTTTTTTGTCGTGTTGGCTTTTATTAGTAGAAGGTTCTTATGAAATAAAAAATTAAGAAAGTTGCGTGGTAAATTGGGAAATTAAATAAAACTCGCATTAGCCCCTCCTTCTCTGTCTAAATAATAATTCAGAAATGGTTTTTTTATTTTGCTTTTTACCGTACGTCATAGCATCACGCTCAAAATACAAATGCTACGTCAGATATGAATATGCACAGAGCCGTGCAAAATGCCGGAGAAGGTTCTTTAATACAATTTGCTGCATTAACTTTAATATATTTAGAGCTAATTAAAAAACCCTATTTTTTAGGATCTTCATACAAAATTTTAATAAAAATTAAAAGTGTCATTCTTCTTTTTCTGTGCTTATGTCAGTTATAGAGGTCTGCAAAGCAATGGGAAACTAGACTAGAACCTGTTTAATTACCTATTGATCAAGCCTGACAATCGGAATCAAAAACGTAAAGCAAGACGGGTATAAGCTAGTAAGCTTATATTTCAATTGAATAGGGTGTAGTTCAATACAACGACTTTAGTCCTAATGAACTTATCTTGGCTAGAATACGAAGATCTTTGTCGGTAGAACACCTTTATAAAGGGATTTGATTAAAGTACCTTATTCTCTTTTGATGATTTTGAAGGGCTGGCAGTAGAGCAATGTGATGTGCATGCAATGTTAGGAACCAGCACTGGGTTTGGAATCTTGGCTCCTTCCAAGAGTTACAGGTTTCATCTGCAAAAGACACAAGTATTTTAATAAAACACAAAATTTTCATGATTTAATAATAATTTAAATGACAAATTATTGGAGTTTTCAATGATTGAAAAAAAGTTAAAATCAACAAAAGGCTGCTAGTCTCATTTGAATTATTAACTAAAATTCCGTGATTTAAGAAATTCAACTGTGTTAATTTTGACTTTATAATAGATAGTTGTAAACGCAAGTGGAAGGTTGGACCATCAAAGCTAAACAGGCATTCAAGATGTGGTTACATAGAAGAATGCTGCGCATCTCATGGGTTGACGGCCTAATAAAAGAGTCCTGGGCATGATGTAAAAAGAATGAGTCTCTGGTCACTAAGGTTGCATGAAGAAGAAGATTCATAAGATGATTTTTCAAAATAAAATGTACCCATGGATTGACTTACTTAAAGTTTGAATCCAATCGATTGCCTCTTGATTGGTAAACCAAAGTCTAGTATCGTTCTGTATAGACACAAGGCTAGACGGATGAAACACATAGAGTGGGTCAACTCTTTCCAGTTTAATTCTCACCGACAATAGCTGCAATACTGACAAGATGTTCAACATGAACCCATCACCTAAAATAAGCCAGTTTGACAATTTAATTTTTATTCTATATAAATGACTGAAATTTATCACAATTCATCATTCGGTTCACATGAAATTCCTTCTCTTGAAAAGATGTCTTCATAAAAAAATTAAATTCTAGATAGATTCAAAGAAAAAGATGGTCATCAATGAAATCTACTAGTCCTTTGAATTTAGTTCCACATTTTTTTTTTTTTATAAAATTAATCTATGCTCACTCAAAGTGAACACGAATACACTGGACTCTTTCGCAGTAAGCTACTGAAAGGTTGTGTTGTGAAAGAGGAAGATGGTCGGAAAGATTTTGATATTTTAGTTCAGAATTATTTTCAACATCAAATTGAAGGTTCATTATATTGAGAACTTTATAAAGAGTAAGAATAAATACAAATTCAATTGAGATACACACATCTATTTTTGATTGATTCTTTAATAGATTACCTGCTAATGATTTTTCATCTGCTTGAAGCTGCGTACGTTTTTCATTGTGCAGTAATATTTGAGAAAAATACTCGAGCAATGGTTGTCTCGCATTGGTTAACAACATTGAGTGGCAAGCTCCGTGTAAAACTTTACGGGTGTGCTCAATGTCCTGCTGTAAGGCAAAAACTAATGACTTATCACTCAAAGTACTATAGGCACCGTTGAATATTTTATCTGCCAGTTTGGGATTCTCTTCAGAAAATAGCGACACTGAAAAGAATGGTCCAAGGAAACTTGTCCTGGATATTTCTCTTCCCGGGGAACTGGAGCACGGCTCGGGGTTGAAGTTGGGCAATGTTCCAATTAATGACGCTATTGGTCGAATATTGTGGGAAGGACCACATCTTATATCCGTGAGTTCTTCCAGAGCTTCTAAAAGTCTCACATGCTCCTGATCTGCAATAGAAGCTTTCTCCATATTTTCCATGATTCCACGGAGAATTGGTACAAAAATGCTGCTGAAAACCGCTTCATTTGTGTATGTTTGCTGAGCTATCTCAAATAATAAGCCTCTGGGAATGGTGTTTCCCAATATATACGGAGTTAAAACGGAGAGACGAGATGATTTCCTACCAATCAAGTATCCTTGTAAGAAAATAATTAAATGCCTCACAATGGAAGCTCTCAGATCCAGTAAAGTTAAACTCAATGGAGGAACAGAACTCTTCTTTGGATGCTGTCTCTCTTCAACAGACACATTGTTATAACATTTCAAGATGTAAGAAAACAGTTTGCTTTCGGCATTATCAGAGTTCCCATATTCGCATAAGCTGGTGTCCATTATATTTTCGTCAGCACTTTTGGTTTCTTTACTCCCATCATCATTTATATAAGTGTTGGTTTGCTCTAACTTTTGGTTGTCATTATAAATAGCTTGGTTAGTGTACTTGGCTTTGAAAGGATCTTTTCCGCAGATAATCATACTAAACACTTCCATAATGCATTGTGATGTGAGTTCTTCTAATGAGATGTTGGGTGTCTCTACTAATGAAGATGTTACAGAAGGCAGCAAAACTCCACCTGATTTGTGCAATCAAAATTTATTAGTTTTTCTGCCAAACATGCAACTTGGACATCTAGGGTTGCCAATAAAATTTTTACTTGGGGCCGAAATCATAGACTGAATCAAATTTTTGCTAGTTAATTTCTAAGTAACATACAAATAGCAATTTGTAAGTAAAGTTTCAGCAACCATATTATAAAAGAAAATTAACCATCTGTATGTTTCAATGGAGTTAATGACACGTTTATAGATTGTCATTGGAAAGTTTTAAATCAATGAATTCAATATATATTATTATTCAAAAGACGAGCGTAAGTACTACAACATGTCGATTTTTGATTCCTTTATCCATTTCATGGAAATAAATTCACTAAAAGAAACAAATAAAATGACAGCTACAGCAATGCTTAAAAAGAGAGAGACGGCAATACTGTCTGTTAAAGTTACTGCTGGATAACGCATGATCCAACTGTCAATTATAATAATTGATGGTAACTTTCCTGACTAAAGCATGTTTATAATTCTGAAATATGAGTAATTTTATCAAAATTTGGAGCAATTTATGGTAACTTTAACTTAGAAGAATTAAAATTTCGGCCCTTAGCATAGCTATTTCAGCAGTAACATACTTTCCTATCCATCCTTTCTCATATTGAAAAAAATACTAAACATCTTTAAGTTTTGTAATGAGGCAATCACCTTTTTGAGAGGGAGGTGGCTAAGAATCGAGTGTAGTATACTTTATGGTGTTTGCATTATCTATTGCTAGTTATCATTACTCCCTCTTTATTAATTCTAATATCTAATAGGGAGCAAGTAGACAGGATAAACAAGACAAGACACCACCAGCTACCAGAGAGATAGAAAAGGAGTTACAGATGGTCTACCTTACCTTCACAATAGTCTGCAAACACAACTTGCAATACTCGTCCAACAATTATGCGCAGTTGCTCTTCTGACATTTCTGTGCTACTGATAGTTCTTGAACGTACATTTTCTTTGGTTGTCGTTTCTTCAACCTTAGTAGAAACAATTCAAAATGTATCATTCAAATTATGTATAACAACAAATTTAAAATAAGGACTTTTCTGTACATATTGACTATGATGACACCAAGCTAAAATGGATTAGGTACACTACAACTACGTGTAGAGTCAATTTTGATGTCCTTGAATTTTTATCCATCCATAGGTGGGTATTTAGCAGATTATACTTTTGCTTATAAGGTAAAGTTAACAATATCGCGGGCATCAAGCCAGAAGGGCGAACATGCAAAAATGCGATTTTTCGTTTTTAATGCCATTCGATGCCTGAACATCATCTCCACCTCTCCTAAAAAAATAAGAGCATTCGATTTAGTATGTTTTAAGATTTTGAAAAAAATAATTATGGGCATATGTTATGGTATTGTCGATCATGTTGAGCCAGAAGGGCGTATGAACATACGCCGTGGACTTGACAGAATATGTTTGTGTAATATTGTCGAGCCAGAAGGGCGTATGAACATACGCCGTAGACTTGACAGAATATGTTTGTGTAATATTGTCGAGCCAGAAGGGCGTATGAACATACGCAGCAGACTTAACAGAATATGTTTGTGTTATATTGTCGTGCCATAAAGGCGAACGTACATACGCCCTGTAATTTTGATGCGTGCATGTAATATTTTTCCTAAAAACCGGGCGAACACCATCTCAGTATCTATACGTATCAACCTACTAACGAACGGACGTTTGTATTTTTGTTGGTTACACTGGTTACATCCTAGCTAAATAACTAACTCTCCCTTTTACACTCACTCAGGGGCATTTATGGAGGCAACAAGAGCTCTCCATTGCGATCAATCTTGCGTAATGTTTATGACCTCCTCCTACACCATGTCCAAATCCCTCAGCTCTGCTTCGAAGGAGCGGAACACAGTGTGAGAGAGTCTTCCTTGTCTTCGGGACCCTGATGGGAGGAAGAAAAACACTCTCCTAGGCCAACTGTCATTCATCATCCTGGGACATGACCCAGCCAGTTGGCGGGGTTATGTGGTCAGGATGAGAGGGACTTCCCTCTCCTTTCCACAATGGTAGAGATGATGGGCCCGCGATGGGTGTGCCAGCGTATCCAGCGTATAGCGTCGTTCGTGATGCTATGGCATCATTTTATACCCAAAATTCTCCAAAGGCACTTCAATTGGATGCGGAGATTTTTTGAGTCAGGGCTTTGGTCAAGTGCCAGGACCCCTCACCCATCCAGAATGAGAACACACACGCATTTCGTCTCGGCACTAAACGCCGACATTTTCCATATCTTGGTCGTGTTGTTAATGGCGCCACTTGTCATACCGATACGTAGCAGGAGCTTAGCCCCTAGGTCACCAGAGGTGGTATTTTTTGCTCCTAGTTCTTTAAATTTATCTACCCGGGAGACCTGGTGACCTTCGATGGTTATCGGTAGCTGTTTATCAGGGTAGGCATTTTTCGCCATGAGCTCCATCTTTCTGGCATTGACTCGAAGGTCAAAGCGTGCTGTTTCGTCGCAGAGTCTTGAAACACTGCGCTGTAATTTCTTAACTAGTGTTCTGAAGAAATATTAAATTCCGTAATGGTATCAATATTACACCACTTATTGCTGCACAAGACTGTGAAATAGATGTCCTGGATCATACAATTTTGGAACTGGACCATAGCTTAATCATGAAGTGCGACATAATGCATTGGACAATTGAACGTGAATCCGAATATGCCAAAATTTATGTACCAAAGGACTGACATAATGTAATCAGTTTGGCACGTAAAGATATGCCTTGATTATTGATAAGCTCAAAATTATGAACCATAAAGCTTTCTATTACTAAGATATTCTGGAATATTAAAATGCCCAAATGCTTGTAATTCACACGTAAATATAATAATGGAATAATGTGAGGTAGCCACCTTTTAAGAAAGATGAATCAAACTCACTTTTTTCAAAAACAAATTATTGGTAGGAATTTAAGCAGGCGGTAATATCGAGCATAACAACTCGATCTGGATCTTGCAGGAACGTCGATCAGGCTTATTTTAGAAAAATAGGTGCCTATTAAAGCTAGTATAAAGATTTCAGGAATTTGTGTCAACTGGGGACTATTCAAGGAGTCATCAGAATTATAACGAAAGCCTATCGGTAGATCTGAATGACAATGGTAATTTACCTTAAATAGTGAAGAGTTTTATTGTCTCCAGAAGAAAATAAGAAGTTCTTTGTTTTTTTTATGTAAATAAGTATAAAGGTTTTTAAATCTGTTTTGTTTAATTATGATTTTTTTTTACTATTTAAGTAAAAAATTCAAAAAATTGATGTCATATCCATTTCTGTTTATTTACCTATTACAAATATTATGTACCTACTAAAATTTCTTTTAAATAAAGTTTTGAGTACTATGCGTGCACCAATAGTATTTTGTGCTTTTTTAATTGATTCCCTTGGCCTTAGAGAAAAACACTGTAGGTAAATGAGAGTGCTTGTTTTATGTCTCTACTATAAAATAATTATTTTATTCAAAATTGACACTTGTAAGTGTGATCGTGTTGGCTTTATTCTGTTTTATTTCAGGAATACTCATTGATAGAACTTGAAATAAGGAACATTAAAATGTTATTAGTCTTTTCATTTTAGGTTATGGAATAATTGTTAATCATAATATTTTTTAATTTATTATCAAAATCATTTTAAAATTACAACTATTTTGAATTGGAGAGTGATTATTACGAAGATTATAAGAAAAAGTATATACGACCTCCTGTTAAAATGGCACGGTAACACTGAAATCTGTCAAGCCAGAAGGGCGAACAGACATTAAAAATCGTATAAGCTTTAGAAAAATTGGCTCAATTTCTGAATCAAGGGGCTTAAATTTTAGTAATAAATAAGCTCAATAATTTTTATCTATAAAATATAGCTGTTTCCGACACTTGTTTTTACGCCCTTCAGTTTTCTTATAATTTCATGTACAAATATTGAGTCCATATTCACGTATATAAACGAACCAGAAGGGCGTATGTGCAGAATCTATGCGTAAATAATAAAAAAAATGAATTTGGGTGGCACACTTTGATTGTGATTATTTTTTGCTTAATTTCATAAAAAATAATAACATTGATAAATTCATTCGTTACGGAAATAAATAGTTTTTTGTCTCTCCTGTAAAGTAGTCATTTCGTTCATACGCCCTTCTGGCTTGATGCCCGCGATATTATCTATGAAAAGTTTTAAACTAACGGAAAATGATGGTATATATTTGAAAAGTGCTTTTTGAATACAAAGTTTTCTGCACAAATCATCACGACATCAGCTGTGTGACATAAATTGCGGAACTAAGAAATATCAAATCACTATATGAGAACAGCTTTTTTTTACCCATCATGATGTGTCTCATAACGGATAGGCAGAGTGATCGGACCTCCATTTTTCTATCCAAGCACACTTCTTCCACCGACATATCATTTCTCATGCAAACTCTCCTGTTTCAATTGCTTCTGACCCGGACTTCCTTAAGGACGGAATCAATGTGTTCGATCCACACCATTCTCGGTCGACCATGCCTTCTTACACCTTTCCTTTCAGCCATGTAATTTTTTTTTATATAAATGAATCTGTGATATACTCTTTGGCTCTTACACAGTAAGCTACTTAAAGATTGTGTTGTGAAAGAGGAAGATGGTCAGCACCTGGGATTGAACCCACAACCTCCGATACGAAATAGCAGGAAAGCCGGCGTCGTAGCTGCTAGACTACCAACCAATTTATTTATTTAATCATTGTCACATCAAATTCATACATATTATACAGTTCAAAACAATAATACACGTCAGATACAAATAAAAAAGAAAAAGAAAAAAATTGCCGCCTCACTAGGTGTGAACCTGTGTTGAGGCTAGCATGCATATACGACTAGGCACATTAAGACACAACAAATCTTTGGAAAATAAAATTAAAGAACAAGATGATTAATTCTTATTCTGTTTGCATCCATTCTTTCCACATGCCCAAACCACCTCAACTTACTAACTTTCATTTTTGTAACAACACTAACTTCTATAACACATTCCTTCCTAATATTCCATTCTTTTCCATGTCCCACAGTTTTTCCACATATTCTACATAGAGCTCTCATCTCTACTGCATTCATACTACATTCTTCTTTTTTTATCCATATTTTTTATTTATTTATTTATTTAATAAGGCAATATTCCCCCCTTCAAAAATGCGTACGCATTTGTGTGAAGATGAGGATAATACAAAATTATATATTTACATTAACAATGAAGATTACAATATAAACTTTACTTAAGTCTTAAATTATCACAATCCATTACAGTAACAAAAAAAAGAAGCAAACAAAATGAAACCAATACACTAACACCTTCAATGTGAAGAGTTAGTTTGCTTTATAAAAAGAGTGAAAAATATATTTAAACAAGAATTGAGGATCACTTCTTTAATATTAAAATATTAGATTACCATCGGCCACATTGTGAAAGGCAATCCGAAAGCAATATAGGGCAACTCACATCTATCAAAAATGCAGAAAAGGAAACCAGAAATATCCGTTTCACATACATAGGTACATCATTTAACAGGATTGTGTTATGCACTGGTTTTGTAGCTTGTATCGAGATGTTGACGTTTCTCATAATACGTCTTAGTGCACCGCCTACCTTGCTGCCAGTCACATTTCTACGTTTGATTTCTTTTTCACACTCCATCCCTACTAAACATACTTCCTAGACATTAATTTTTGCTTCATCCCTTTCATAGACCTTTGTTTCGCCGACATTCATTTTAAGACCGTATTTTGCAGAATTTTCAATAATATTTATATCTTTTAACCCACTGATGAAAAAATGGAAGAATAAATTGAACAACCAGTACCCCTATACTCTATTTTATCGGAAGGTAGTCACGGTGTAAAGTGAATATTACACGATACATTTTGTATGAAAAACGTCTATACGTATCGAATGCGAGAATCGCATTTGTTTCTAGAAATATTTCTGTGGCGGCGCTTTACACGTTTCCCATATAAAATGTATCGTGTAATACTCACTTTACTACCGTGACTACCTTCCGATAAAACAGAGAATTGGGGTTCAGGATGACATGAGACACCCTTGCTTCACACCTTTCGGTGTATGTTTGTAAACAGATGACCCACACTACCCGAAAATTCCACATTTTCCTAACCAAATATTAGCGATGACACTGGGGTGTGTTTGGCACTGTTGAGACCACAAAACATGATAAGAATTAGTGACATTATGAAAGCTTAGTTCAAATACTTACATCCATGTTTTCAGAGGATAGATTTTCGCTAAGAGAAGATTTGTCAAAGAGAGGTGTCTCATCTATATCCATGTTAATAGAATCATCTCTATTCAAAGTATTATCACTATTTGACTGATTATATTTCTCGGCATTCACATCAGTTTCTACATTTTCTCCACAAGTCTGTTTGTCATTCATATTATTTAATTTTACATTTACCACTGCACCTTCATCGTTATTACTTTTATTTTCACTATTGCCAAATCCCACTTGACCATTATTAATATTTGTGAATTCTCTATTCTGAGATAAGTCACTAATTTTTGCACTTGACATGTCACTTATTATATTTGAACTATTATTTTCTGCATTTTTTTCAGTAACAATAATATCATTAGAATTAATAACAGGGATGTCATTCTCCTCTTGAGCACACGTATTAAGATTATTAGGCAATTCTGGTTGAGAAACTGCATGTGCTTCTTCACCCTCTGTAGACAAAGGTGTTGTTGCTGCTGGATTTCTTTCATTTCCAGTCGAATCATTCGATGCTCCAGTACCCGTCAGTCTCGCCAGCCGACGTCGCCTAATCTAAAATCAATAATAATAGAATAAAACATAAATAATATTTCATAACAAAGACATTGAAAGACGAAATGTACAAAATATTACCTCTTCTTGACTTAGTTCGCTCATTTTCAGAGTAATTCAAAACTGCGCTGATTTCTCCAATTTTCACTTCAATAATTATGCCTTATAATAATTACGCCAAAAATAAAAACAATGGTCAAATCATTTAGCAGCACTGGTCAATCACCTACACATTATATATTATAAAACACATAGAAACAATGCAATCCGCCGTTTATCCAACAAAATCACAATTTCACAGTTCACTCTGCTTTGAAGCAGCTCACTTCACATCACAGCTGATACAATGATCGTCATAAAATTTATAATTTGATTCTCATTTGATTATTGTAGTATGAAATGAGTAAGAACTTCTCTTAAAAATATATAAGCTCACATTCTAAGTACTGCAAGTAATGTTGCATAGAAAAGGATGGTTATATACGAAAGAAGACAACAAAGATATTATGTATTAAGCACCCACAATACGTTCAATGTTATTTTCAATCTACATTTTTTTTTGTCCACAAAAATACACTATTGATCATTGTAAGTATTTTTTTTTTAATATTTATCATCAATGATCATCAATATCATTCTGATGAGTGATTATAATGTCGTCTTCCAATATAATAGAATCTAACAAGAAGTTCTGACTCAGGTTGAATATAAACAGTACTGATAACACAGCACACAGCTAATGTAAAACAGATGACCAACATTATTTTGTAAGAAGTGTTTTTGTTGAAATATTGGTGGTTTCTAGTTTCTAGCTTCCAGCGTGAATGTATTTTTAGAATGACGTTATGAGTATGGAACACCCATTTTATACTGACAACAACTATTTTCCTTATTGGTCCGTTCTAATTTTTTTTGTATTATTGTCTATGCTACAAATTCGTTCAAAGATAAATTAGTTTTCCGAGAGAGTATATGTGTTCTGTGGTTTTCCGTATCTGACAAATCAAGGGCTTGGTTAATAGTCTGGTTGGATGGGGTTTGTCGACTTTTCCAAGTGTTAGAAGTTAAAAACAATAATGATTTTACTCGAGATTAATAATAGGATTGTGGAAGAAACTTTAACAGTTAAATATAAAAATGCTTTAGCCAGGTATGTAGATTTCATTGAGTCTTTTTGATGGGAAGTGAATCATACATTATCAGCTACATCCTGCTCATATTCAAAGGGTTTTCTTCATTATAATTACATATTATGTTCCTCATTTATGTTATAATTTAAAAAATTAAATTGATAATTTGTAAATCAGCTTCTCTTTATGTCATTTTGCTATATTTTCTCATCACTGTGCCGGTGCCGGTTTTTACTTGTATAATTGACGAAGTTCCTTTTTTATCTACATATCTGGATTCACTCAAACATACTTTCTTTATCTTTCACACTAAGCAAAGCTCGTGTAGTGAATGGTAAGCGGGGATCATACCCAAGCAACTCAGCAGTATACATATCAATACTAGAGATAGTCAACATTAGGCTACCATTTACTGTCAAAAAGAAAACTTAATATGCTCATGTTTTTAAAAATTGTATTATCGTATATTTAATGGCATTCGTATATTTACATTTGCATTGTTTTGGTAAACTCTTGATGTACTCAAATAAAATTGTAAAATGTCAAAATGCATATAGGTACAGTTCTATTATAACTTCACATACCGTCGTGACCCCTAACTTCGCCTGTGGTACCTAACTTCGCCTGTTTTGGTAAAATTCAATATTTTTCTATTTTTATCTATAATACGATCTTCATTTAATATTTGAATGAAAGTTTTATTCATAATGGCAATATTTTTCCTTAAATTTGGTGCTAACTTCATGCGAATACGTCAGATGGTTGGTTTCAAGTTGGCGCGAAGGCAGCGTTCATTGTATTGTTATGCGAAACTTTCACTTTAACAAAAATCTGTCAAAGATAGGTTCCTGTATTGGAATTTACTAGATTACAAAAAGAATCTAATGTTTATAATAAAAATCGGTAGAACACTATCTATTATAGTTTATAATTTATTTAAATAAATATTCACTGAGGCGGGTTACCTCCAAAAATGATCCAATCTTCGCCTACCTATAGGGTTGTCACAACACACTTTTTTTTGGAACATGGAAACAAAAATTTGGTTAAGTTGTAATAAAATGTCCTAATAAAATGTATAGGATAGCCTCATGATAACAAAACTGTTTTTTTATTCTTAATTTTTTAAGAATAACGGTTCTTACAATTTGCGTTGTAGCTAATGTATAAAAAAATGTAACATGAATTCTAGTTTTTTTTTGACAACCCTGACTAAAGTTTGTCAAATGTATGGAAACAGATTTAAATGTGTACCTAACTTCGCCTAGTGGAAATATATTGCTAAAAAAGACCTTATTGTATTCTCGTTATGGTTAATATTGCTTTGTATGATGTTCACAACACAACCGTATTATTTTTATGTGTCTGTGGTGCACACTTTAATACTTACACGTGGTAGGCGAAGTTAGGTAAAAGTTCCCTAACTTCGCCTGCCGTCTTTAAATGCCAATAAAATGGTAATTATTATAAAATACAGGTATTTATCATGACATTCCTTTAGAATTCTTCTTATTGAATATTATTTTCAATACCAATTCGTCCAGAACTATTCTATTTTGGAGCTATTCAAAAAAAACTTCTGAAAACCAGGCGAAGTTCGGGGTCACGACGGTAGTTGTTTTACTAAGGTTTGTCAAAAAAATGATGATAAGATTTAAATATATTCTAATATGAATAGTTTGATGTTTATAATAACATTTATTGAATGCCAGTGGTTAAATTAGTGGAATTTAAAACCAATAAGCATGCATGGTTAATGAATCTTCATGGTTAATGTCTTGTGCCAATTGAATGTTTATTTCAGGTTAAAATTAGAGAACACTGATGTGACTGTTGCTGATTTTGATGGTGTACTATTTCATATTTCCAATGTTAATAACGACAAAACCAAAGTTCGAGTGAGTATTACATTATTTATTTTACTAACCAAATATATTTGTATAAGATTTATTCCATTTCTAAAGCTGTGCTTCTGTAATAAATCAAATATTGTTAGTGAATTGTGAGATTTTGATGTATGTTTACCAGAGGCGGCCCGTTCATATGTGCATAATGTGCACTGCCCCCCAGAAACAAAAACAAACTAAAAAAAATAATATAAAAAATATAATAGGTAATAACATTACAATATTTCTAAAACAACCATATTTAATTCGTATTCAAAGCTGAGACGGGAACCAGTGAGATTATATGCGCGCGCACACCCTACCTCGCATAAATACTGATACTACTGGTGCACATTTCAAAATGCACGCGAATATTGTTGATTTTGTGTGAAATTTTGTAAA
Source organism: Mystacides longicornis (assembly GCA_963576905.1). NCBI lineage: Eukaryota > Metazoa > Arthropoda > Insecta > Trichoptera > Leptoceridae > Mystacides > Mystacides longicornis. The sequence goes on along the minus strand of OY756423.1, from coordinate 14,532,186 downwards.
ACGCTCGAAACGGTGGAGTGAGTGGAATGGGCTACCCTATGAATGGGAATTACGTGTGCGAGAGTGAGATGGAACTGCCATCGCACGGTGCAGTGCCCGATCCAATGTCCTTGAGGAGCTTACGAATAATTCCGTAGTGAATTTCGTCAAGTCAAATGTTTCACTTTGAACGTGCGTTAAGAAATATGCCCAACGGTTATTTTATTAGGGTAATTTTGAGATACGTGCATGTAATGTTGGTTTATAATATGTATAATATTATTCTTCTTCTTTTTAACGCGGCAATCCACTCTAGTATAATATTATTGACAGAAGTACATATTATGTTGAAGAGTGTTTTTCGAGGAAATAACAATATTTTTATTATAACGGGATTCCTTGTAGATTGCTTGGTGTATTTAACCTAACAATTAATTTTTTTCTCGTTCATTGTTGCAATGTGTTCTAAAAATACAATAACAGTGGATTTTTTTAAAAACACACCATTTTTGTTTGAACAAAAAACTTATTTAACCCATACGCATCTCATTTGTTTGGAGAAATCTATGCACTAAATTCCCATTTAAAATGTACTCACTAAATGTCACACTAGATGTTCATTTTAATTTTGTCAAAATAAAGTTATTGGTTGGAGAATCTTTATAAAAATTGGAAATTAAGTAGAAAAAATATTCTTTATTAGAGTAAATCATTTTTTTTTTGTTTTGTGATTTTATTTTTTGTGTTTTTTTGGGAGTAACTTCTTCTTTACCAATATTGATTTAACTCTCCCAAACGATTAGATAAGAAAATATCATCACAGGAAACGAATCTCATATCATAATCTTCACTGCAGTTCTTCAACAAATGTTAAATTACATTTTAGTTTATATCATACAATTTCAAAATAACAAAAACCTGATAAAAATAACATAAATAACACAGCACGCATGCAAACAAACATCAATAACAAAGATGGCGGCCATACAAACCGCGCAGGTAAAATATCTATCCCTTCTTCAGCGGCGTGTATGTGATTTATTTTGTATAAAACTCTAAGCAGTAAAATATTCGAATAAAAAGGTTTGAATCCTATCTACAATAACATTATTCTAGGTTTTGCATAGATGGCAGTAGCAGGTAGTAAAATGACAATATTCGTAAGCGGATGCAAGTCGGTACCACGTACCGATTGTGAATTTCGGCACATTTCTCTCGGTCGGTACGTGGTACCGATTGTGATGCGGATGGGTTAAGAGATTGTAAGCTACCTAAGATACCTACTTGGAAATTATTCCGTCGTGTAGTGTAAAACAAACTATCAAATTATGGTATAGGCTAGTTGTTGGTAATTAATTGCGAGATTATTTTTTTCTCTCTGTGTTTCGGAAAAAAGACAGTAAAATGAACAAAATTTAATGCGAAGCCTTAATAAGCATAACTTTGTTTATTAAAATGTTATTTAAAAAAAATCTTCTTTTAATGAAGAAGAAGAAGAAAAATCGCTGTAGGTAGGTACAATTTTTGTATGCACTCCCTGTAATTTAAGGCACGAGCCGCCTCTGATGTTTACGGCTCTTATTTTGATGTTATAATTTAAAGACTGACAAACTTTTGATTGAGAAGTAAGGCGAAGTCAATTAATAATAATAACTGGTTGGCAGACCAGCGGTTACGATGCTGGCTTTCGCACTGTTTCGTGCGGAGGTTGTGGGTTCGACCCCAGATGCTGACCATCTGCCTCTTTCACGACACAAGCTTTAAGTAGCTTACTGTGAAAGAGTCAAAGAGTGTATTTGTGTTCACTTTGAGTGAACTAAGATTCATTTAAAAAAAATAGTACCATTTTGTGATGTTACACCATCTCAAGGGCTGTGCATCTGGGACTGATTTTTCATATATATAAGTTTTAAGCGAGGTCTTGAATATCAAAATAGTTGGAGTTTCTCGAACTGCTCAAGTTTTATGCATGCTTAACATAATGCATATTCAATTGCATATTTAAATTGCAGTGCCCTTGTTAATTCATTATAATTATTGCTTCTTTTGATGTGACCGTGAATGGGCCCTTTACACTCAGGCATGACTCAAATAGATAAATTTTCATTACGAAGTACTTGCTCTCTTACAGTCATACTTTTCTCTCCTTATGTTCTTTCTGTGAATAATTAATTGTATTGTGATAGCTTGACCTTGTATTGATCTGATTTGTCTCCATCTCTATACAGGGTGTTATGAAGAACATTAGCCAAACTGGTAAGGTATATAGAGGGGACCATTTCCAACATCGTTTCCATACATCAAAATGTATACAGGGTGTTACTTTTTTCTAGGATTTTTTTTTTTTAATTTTCGGAAAAATCCCAAAATTTTACCTATTAGTGTCTATAACTTTTTTATTTATAAACCAATCAGATTCATTTAAATTTTAGTATTATCTCAAATACATGCTTATTCAGATAAACATGAAACCTGATTAAAAAGTCAACGCTAAGAAAAGATATGATCCGACAAAATCCAAAAAACGGTCTGAGAAAAAAATAAAGTTAATTTTTAAATCAATTTTAAAAATATTTAGAAAAATGGTTGATTTCTTAATATAACATCAAAATTTCTCTGAAGTCTCTTCTTTTAAATGATATATTGCAAGTGTGTACAACATATCCAAAAACAAAATTAAAAACCAAAATCTGAACGATAGTCACTATTTCATTTAAGCCATTTTCTACCATAGTACAATTTTATACGGCTGTATAATGTTCTTTTTTCATATACCTTTTAAAAAATAGAGGTACCTACTTACATACTTATTTTTTTTTTTTTTTTTTTTTTATTTATTTATTAATTAAAAAATATATACAAGTACAAAACATATAGGTACATTAACAAATATATCAAAGGAAAAAGTCAATTTTATATGCCCCATTTGAAGTTAGAAAGTTGTGTATTTTATTTTATGAATAAATCCAATCCAACTCCCAACCTTTCCTTCCCTGTGTTGTGTAGGCACTACGCATTGCTCCTTTTAACCTTCAATATATTTATAATTATAATTTATACGGGGCTGAGGCTTTGGGTATTCCTCCATCATACATTTACCTATCGAATCAGAAAATAATACTGAGAATAATCATTACTTATGGGGTGCATCCATAGGATTTTGTAAGCCGCCAATAAAACAAGAAAACAAATTTGCAGCATTAAATTTTTAACCTTTTATCCCTACTCCTAAAATATGTATTTATTGAAGTTGGTTTATTTTTAACAATTTTGTTTTACTTTTTGGTAATTGTTACACTGTAAATAACAAATAATAAATAAATAAATTATTCAATTCAATGACAAAATAAAGGTAAAAAAACAATAATAAATAAACAAATTTAGGTAAAAAAATAATATAATAGTTTTAAACCACTGTCATTCTCTGTGTTCGCCAACTGCACTCACACAAACACAACCCAGTCGACTTCCGTACGTGTGTGCTGTGTAACTTGTATAGACAAGCCGCCAAATGTATGGGAGAATACCTATGTTTGTTTTTTCAGATTTTTAATATTTAAAGCAATTATGGATAAAATATTTTTATTTTGAGGCTTCATTAAAAGATGTAAGAATATAATTATCATGGTTTGAAAATGATTGCCTTGTTTTTTGGGACTAAAATAGCTAATTTAAAAATGTGTAGTGACTACACAGCACCGTAACGCGCGGAAGTTTTTTAGCACAGTAAGGGAAAGGTTAAGACCCCACTTAGGGGCATAGGGAGGCAACAAGAGCTCTCCAATGCGCTAGATCTTGCGAAACGTTTATGACCTCCTCCCACACCATGTCCAGATTCCTCAGCTCTGCTTCGAAGGAGCGGAACACATCAGTCAATAAAATTTTCAATTTTACATGTATTTTAGTTTGATATAATGGCTTTTTATCCGAATAAAGAATATGCAGACATTTTAATCGCATACGGAAGAGCCGATGGAAACGTACTTGAAGCTCAAAGAATTTTTAAGGCGCGTTATCCTGGTAGACGACTGCCCCATCACAATACATTTGTAAATACGTTCAGACGTATACGGGACACTAGAAGTTAAAGCTTTCAGGAACCCCGAGTGAGTGTTAGACAATATACTAGTGTCGATGAAGGTATATTATAGTAAGTTTTCGCAAAAGATGGTACAACAAGTATACGACAAGTAGGTAGCTACATCGCAAAGTGTGAGCACTTTTAAGGTCCGGCCTGTTAAGAAAGGTAACTCTAACACTCACTAACACTAACTCTAACACAGTTTTACTACACTCCGGTACAAGGTACCAATGTTCTGAATAATAAAAAAAAAACAATTAAATAACGTTTAAAAAAAAAAAAACAATATTTATTCATAAAATAACACAAGTATGTAAGCAGGTACCTCTATTTTTTTAAAGGTGTGTGAAAAAAGAACATTATACCGCCGTATAAAATTATACCATGGTAGAAAATGGCTTATATGAAATAGCGACTATCGTTCAGATTTTGGTTTTTAATTTTGTTTTTGGATATGTTGTACACACTTGCAATATATCATTTAAAAGAAGAGACTTCAGAGAAACTTTGATGTTATATTAAGAACTCAACCATTTTTCTAAATATTTTTAAAATTGATTTAAAAATTAACTTTATTTTTTTCTCAGACCGTTTTTTGGATTTTGTCGGATCATATCTTTTCTTAGCGTTGACTTTTTAATCAGGTTTCATGTTTATCTGAATAAGCATGTATTTGAGATAATACTAAAATTTAAATGAATCTGATTGGTTTATAAATAAAAAAGTTATAGACACTAATAGGTAAAATTTTGGGATTTTTCCGAAAATTTTTTAAAAATTCCTAGAAAAAAAATTAACACCCTGTATACATTTTGATGTATGGAAACGATGTTGGAAATGATCCCCTCTATATACCCTACCAGTTTGGCTAACGTTCTTCATAACACCCTATATATTCTTAATTTATACATGTAAAATTGTGAAAATGTTGACGTCCCCAGGTGCCTGGAATAGGTCTATGGTGGAAAATGAAATGTAAATGGAGCATCAGAAAAGTGTCATGTAAAGAATTTGAGCCCCAGGCTAGTGTGTAGGGTGTCTTAGGGTGAATATGCCATCGGGGCATACAAACATTTTGAAGTTTGTTGAGGGGGGGGATAAGTTTTGATTTTAGATACTATCTCTCCTGTGGCTCTGTTACGAGTGCTCAAAACAAGTTGAGTATTGTTTTATTTATTTTCTTTACTTCTAATCACATTGTAATATTTCAGGTTAGTATATCTTTGAAATTTTACAAACAATTACTGGAGCATGGTGCTGACGAACTCTTAAAACGTGTTTATGGCTCTTTGCTGTCTGAACCTGAAAATGGTAATTGAGACTTCTTCTAATCACTCTGTATTACTTTATCTCATTTCAAACATGTCTTTACAAGGTTGTCAATATCTTAAATGTCCTTTAACATTACTTTGAATCACATTATTTTATTCTCTGTATTTTTCTCCAGAAATATTTTCAATTTCATGTGTTTTTTCTTCCAGGATATAATGTGTCTGTCCTGTTGGACTTAGAAAACATACCAGATAATTGGGAAGAGGTTGTCAAAAAAGTGGGCTTACTAAAACGTCACTGTTTCGCATCTGTTTTCGAGAGGTATTTTAAATTCCAAGAAGAAGGTCAACTTGGCAATAAGCGAGCTGTTATCAATTATCGTCAAGATGAATCACTGTATGTATTCTTATTCAATTTATTATGAATTTAATTGTTCAATTTTACATTATAATGTTGAATGTTTAGAAAGCAAACATTCACAAATATAGGCTAAGAAATATGCTCTATTTCACTAACACTATATCCAAATGTTGTGTAGAGAATATGGTTGATTGTTTTGTTAATCAAATTTTTTCCATTCCTAGGGACAATTTAGCAGCCACCTATGCTTTATTTCAACACCAGTAAAAAGGGTGTCTCTATATTTTGCCCTCATCTTTTTGCATTTTCTCTGTGACAATATCTAAATGCACATGATATCGTATAGTGAAATTTTTCAAATGTAGGTGTATCTTGAAAGTTTGTAATTGATATTATGTACATTTTAGATATGTAGAGGCCCAAAGTGATCGTGTTACAGTTGTATTTTCTACAATTTTCAAACATGAAGATGATGTTGTGATTGGGAAAGTGTTTATGCAAGAATTGAAAGAAGGAAGGAGAGCGTCCCATACTGCACCTCAGGTATAAATTTCACATATTAACTATCATTCACTTTCTCAGTTTATCAAAATAGCAAACAACAATTAAAAAAAGTGCTTGCAATAAATTTATGTAAATTTTTTATTTTTTTGTCATAGGTATTATTTTCTCATAAGGAACCTCCTCTTGAACTACAAAACACAGATGCTATTGTTGGGGAAAATATTGGTTATGTGACTTTTGGTAAGAAACTCATTTATATTGTCACTTCTTTACTTAATTTACTTTACTTTCTTTTCTGATATTAAAATTAAGAATCTTAGTTTGTTGTTTAATGAAAGTGTATTGTTTAAATTATAAAAATTTAATGTGTTATTTATGAGGTTGTCTATATTATGAATGTATTGTGTGTTTTAGTTTTATTTCCGCGGCATACATGTGCAGAGGCCAGAGACAATACAATAGATTTACTTCACATATTTCGAGATTATCTCCATTATCATATTAAATGTTCGAAAGCCTACATACATTCGAGAATGCGTGCAAAGACGCAAGATTTCTTAAAAGTGCTAAATCGCGCCAGACCTGAACCCCGGACTGTGGAGAAGAAAACCATTTCGTAAGTTTAATAACTTCTGAGTTTGCTTGCATAGACAAATGTGTGTATTCTGAGATATTTCTCTAACTCATTCTATTATTTTTTGACATTTTCAGAGGGCGATTATTTGTGAGAAGAGATTAAGGGCAATATTTCGAAGAGGATGTTTAACATATAGTAACGCCTCTTTCACTTATCAAACAAAACTATTCGTATAACTCCAATATTATTCTTAAATTCCATTAACATTCTGCATATTTTAGTTTTAAACAGCACGTTTATTCAACAAACCCAAGATGACTGAAGAGCCCATAGAACAATTTTCATTGTAGAAGAGTAAGTGGATATAATTTTGAAAATTAAATTCATTATGCATTACGAACAATGAAAATGTAATGTATCTCTTATATTTAATTGAAATCTGTTACATATACTTAAATTATAATAATACGTAAATAAAAACACAAAGTTTATGTTAACATTGATAAAATTGGCAACATTTACAAAAATTGAATTACAATTTTATTTACAGTGGCATTTATAGCGTAAATTAAGACATGACATAGGAGAAAATCAATATATAGTATTATGTTTAATTATAATTCACATTCATGTTTTGTTTAATATTTTTGGTTTATGATAATATACTAGATATGTTAATTTAATTAAAAAAATTTATATTGAGGTAATGTGTTTCTAACTTACATCACGCATTCTTCCATCTTGATGCTAAAGCAAACTATGTTACGGCCATACTAGGTTTTGTTTGAACAAATTGCTGATGGTGCAGATTTTACTTTTTCTCATTTTGTCCTACTAAAATATTTTTTACCTTAATGACGTAATTTTAGAGAAGGGGATTCCTTACAAATGTGCCTCAAATGCGGGCTACATTGGGCATTTTAGTATGATGTGACAGATTCATTTACAAAATTTTATTGTGAGGCACATTGTTTATGATGTATGATTTAAATGAACACAAAATAATTTTAAAACTACTCACATTGTCTTCTAATATTTCGGGAAAGCTGATTCTGAGTGTTTTTCTAATATTGCTGTAATATATTTATAACGGGATCCAGATTCCCATTGAATCAAGAAAAAAAATAATTAAGAAATGGACATAAAGAACATAACTATCATTACTACAGTTTATTTGTGAAGTAGGCATACCTTTATTCTTAGAAGTTGAGAATTGCTTAACTAGATTATCCAGAGGGACCTTATCACATAAATTGCATTTGCGATGAATTCATAATCAATCTCCAAAGTTAAGGACTCAACCCAACCAAAGTCATCACCTTCCTCAAGATGAAAATAAAAAGGTCTAAGAATTAGATGGAGAGTTATGTTATGCTGCCTGGATTTGCCGCTTTGACCAAAGATAATAACCTAACCTTGGCTTGAAAGAACCCATTGTACAAAGCTGCCAACAACCAAAAAACATTCGCATTTTTTTGCATTGACATAAGCACATCTATTTTCAAAACTAGGAAAAAAAAACTTATTATTTTGTTGAGTTCTTTAAACTTCTGCAAACATAGGGTAAGAACACGTAGAAAGCCGACCCGCGCAAATAATGTTTCTATGCATTTGAATGGGGATACGCACAGCAAAAGCAAGAACCCGCTTTCCGGCATGCCCATTTGAATACATTGAAACCATAGACAACATTCTTTGCGCAGGTCGGCACGAGTCGGAATCGGCTTTCTACGTGTTCTTACCTATAGAGTTGAGAACAGCATTACTTATTGGTCAACCACTTCAATTATTATTAACATTGATTTTTGTCTAACAGGCAAACAATTTCTAATATTACTACATGCGATACACAGTTGCTTAGTTAATTAACAAATTTCTGCGGTGTCCTCGGTTTTTTCTTTTGACTTTTTCACCAATAAGCTAATTTTCTGTGAAAGACTTAACACATTACGCATTTTATCAGGTTGTTTGTTGGGTTCTCCATTTTGTTTAGTTATGATGCTGGTTTTTTCATCATAACCTGAAATAAAAAAAAAAATTGATTAACATAGAAGCGACTAAAAAGTATCATGATATTTAAGACAAAAAACTGCAAATTTATGTAAATTCTATTAAAGGGATGATTATGTTATGATGAGATGTTAAAGAAACATGTGCATATCTTGGAATAATTACGAAAGATTCTTTCATTGAATAAGCTTAGGATATTATCAGGGATTTTTTAAAAAAAAAAAAAAAGGTGCCGGAACTCGCTTCATGTCAAGCTTGTTACGTGAGAAAATTATATTCAAATTTCATTTATAGCGATTAATTGATTTTGAAATTAAAATATAACGTGAAAAAAGGTAACGGAACGCCGTTCCACCGCGTTAAATGAAATAAAAAAAAAGCGCTGGATATAATAATATTTTATTTTTAATGAATGAATTTACTTCAAAGAAATTTAAGAAAAAAGATGAAAATTACAATTAAAACCTTAACTTAAATATTGCCTCACTAGGCTTGTGCTTGAGGCAAAATTATGCATATTTTAGATAATGCACTACGTCAGCACGCTCAACAACTCGAACTGTGATCTCTCTCTTCCATTAGTCATCAACCATTCATCCAAGCGTCTCTTAAACACTCTCGCAGTCTCTCACAGCACATGGCAATCTGTTTGTTAACTTTGGAGCCAGATACTCCGGCGACCTCTGCCCCAGAGCAGTTTTCATCCTGGGCAGTCTCCTCACTCCATGCGCAAGCGACTTCAACCCATGCCCCTCCGTTTGAGACACCAAGACATATAAATGTAAGGATTAGATTTTAGGAATCCCTAAAATACAATTGCACATAGCCTTCAAAATTTTGTCAAAATATAAAGCAAGTCATTTTACAGAAAAGTACCATTTTTTGATGAAGAAATTCTAAACTAGAAGTAGGTATGTTAGGAATCAATCTCGTTATTTACAATCAAATACTTTTGACGCAATATTGAAAAGAATTTTGCTACATTTTCAGACAATGCGTCATAGCGTAATGAAAATTTACGGAAAAATCTTTTTTCAAGGTATTTTTTTTTATCTGAAATTCAATATAACCCCATAAAGATTATTTAAAAGCTAAAACCTTATTAAGTGATAGATATATGAATATTAATTTAAAAAATATGATTTTCGTAAATTTCTTTAAAATGGAACTTGAACTGTGAAATAAGTTTAAAGAAAAGGTGCCAACTGGTGGGTGACGCGGTTCTACGCTAGAGTTCCATTTTAGACAACTTTGTAGGCATATATGGCATTTCTGCCGTGACGAAACGATAGAAGCGAATAAAGTTGAAAATCTACATATTATGATAATTTTGCACATCGAATATATATACCAGGTGTTACGAACTTTTTATAGTTCATAGTATAATTTCTCTATTGCGTGGCATGCACAAGCAGTAAAACGAAAAATGATTTTTTTTTTAATTAAAAAGCTTAAAAAATAAAATCGCACTATTGTTTTTCCCATCAGCGTCTCGAAGACGGGGAAGAGTGAAGACCCTTTCATACCGTGTTCCATTCCTTCGAATCAGAACTGAGGGATTAAGAGATGGTGGGGAGGAGGTCTTTGAAATTGCGCAAGACCTAGCGCAGTGAAGAACTCATGCAGCATGCTGCCTCCATATCAACAGCTGTGGGTCGCATGGGATGATCGATTGATTGAATCAATAAATACAAAGCAAATATTTATCAATGATATTTTTGTTATCGTAGTTACATTCGATGACGAAATCGTCATCTTTCTTGGAGAATATTAATTTCTTATTTTTTTAGCTTGTATTTGTACCTATTAGGTGAAGAAAAGCCGTTTTCTTCGTTGTCTACAGGGGGCTTTGACTTTCAGGTTTTCCGCCTTTGGCTTAGCGTCAAATGTTTTGCTTGCTTTTTTTAGTGTATGTGCAATAAACTAGTAGTTTGGATCATGGAAATAATTATTGTCATAGCATAGGTCGAGGTTAGCACTTGGCTTTAAAATGACGAGAGGCAAACAAGATCCCTCATATTACTATATTTAAATAAGAAGGCGCGGTATATATTATGCATGCAAATTTTGGCAGGTAAAAACCAAATAAATAACGAAAAACAAAAAAAAAAGAAATAATAATATAAATAGGGAAGTATAAAATAAACAGTTCTTTACTTGGAGCCTGCGATGCTATTGAACTAATTAACGATGCACTCTGATGGTTGTCCTTTTCATTTTCATCAAATTCAGCTTTTATTAAATCCAATGCTGAAAAAATAAAAACAGATTACATCCGTGAATTAGGTAGGTATAATTTTTACGAAAGATCGCGTTTTATGTAACCATGACCATGAGAAGAGAGGTAACTAGGTAAGTAAAATGTTTTCAAAACAAGAGCCCCAATTCTCTGTTTTATCGGAAGTAAAGTGAGTATTACACGATACATTTTGTATGGGAAACGTGTATAGCGCCGCCACGGAAATATTTCTAGAAACAAATGCGATTCTCGCATTCGATACGTATAGACGTTTTTCATACAAAATGTATCGTGTGGTACTCACTTTACACCGTGATTACCTTCCGATAAAACAGAGAATAGGGGTAAAGGTAGCAAAAGGTGCCAACTACCAAAATACCTAGTTATTGGAAATAATTCGTCACTAAAGATTTTCTCTCCGAGACTTGCATCTTTTCCAATAGACAGACGCTAACAACGTCGTAAAGGAAATTGTAAACTTGAGTAATAGAAGAGGGAATGTGTTTGAATTGTGCTTACGCTTACCTACATTGCAATTTTGCAATAATTCGTGAGTAAAAAGTTTTTAAGAATGAAAGAAAAGAAATAATACTTGCAAACGAACCTGCTTTCAAGTCAATCGAATCCATATCAGAATTTTGTATGCGCTCTAGTTTTTCTCTAAATTTTTTCGTGATTACGCGTCTTTGATAATCCGCTTCAATCTGTTGTTTGGTTCGTGGAATTCTGAACTTTATGCAGCAGCACAATGCTATAACTGTAACAAATATTTTAAATTTATATTCAATAATTAAAAGCTACTTATTCGTTTTTTATATTATTTAAAAATTACTTAATATTTTTTAACAAAGAAATATAATTATTGTTGTATCCTGCAAAATGTATGATTTTCAGGCGCCGGCTTTAAAATAATAATTTCCTTCCTATACATCAGAACGTCTAGTATACGAGTTTTATCGAAAGCTAATAAATTGCACGCTAATAAGCGCTGAATCATTATAGGTAAGTATAACGTGCAAACAATGTTCTCACATCAAACGATCGAATCATTCGATAATTTTTGCATGAAAACTTTTCGAAACTCTTTCGATATTCGATCATCGAAAACTTATAATAGAGGTGCAGTTGTCTCCAAAGAGGAGTTGGTATGTTACGCGTTTTTTCAAAAAGGTACTTAAAAAAACAATTACTTGAGTTTGCTATTAATTAGGTAGAAATATGGGAATATTTAGATTATTTTTGTCCTCATACTTAATACATTATACGCACAAAAATGGAGATCAGCAGAGCAATAATGCTTCCTGGCTCTTCGGAAACACTGTGAAAAGTGCGAAAAATTATACATTCTTTACATTCATGTTTAGAAGAATTATTCGTAGTAAAGTTACACCTGGAGAAATGAATGCATGAACCATATTCAGCTTTTTTTATTAAAATTCGTCAAAGGTGGGTACCTAATTTAACAAAATTAGGGATAGATATCAGCTGGGTATAGCTTCGTATTCAACTTTTGGTAGGTATTCACCGCGAATAAAGTATCGTAATACATGTTATGTACATTATGATTACAATGAGGGAAAATTTCATGATATAAAATAATGCGATGGTTTTTTTATACACAATTTCGTACTTATGGTTGTTAATCCTGTGATGGTAAGAAAGATCACTTGCCAGGCTCGAAATTCGCCAAACACATACTCCTCGAGCCACTGAGGGTCTTGGGCATTTTTAAATACGCCATCAACCACTGCATCCATTTCAACAACAAACTTTATTTATTTGCAATATACCTACTACAAACAAGTTATCGTTCACTCGCGAGGAAAATCAACCACAATAGAGGAACGTAAGTGACTCAAGAACGTATAAAAAACATAAAAAAGGAGTGGTAAGGCCGCACCTTCAAACACACCCCCATAAAATCACGAGTTATTTTAATTATTATGAATGGGTGGTTATCCGTATATATAAAAATATTACGACCTCTCGATTTTTCATAAAATAAATTCAATTATCAATGAAATTTATCATATAAGATCCCAATGTTTGAGAATTGAATAAAAAAGCTGAAATGAAGTGGAAGTAAATATTTGAATTAGGGATGTGTCGGATATTCGCATCCGCAAAGGCGGAGCATCCGCATTAATTAATGCGGATGTACCGCTAGAACAAGTTGCGACACGAAATTAAGATATGCAATTGTGTTCTTTTCTCAAAAGGTATGGCCTTGAAGTTTGAGAGAGAAAGAATAAGATGCATATGCCACGTGCAAGTAAAAGGCATGGATAGCGTTAACTACTGAGCTTTGTTATCAAGTGCTATATAAGAAAGTGTTAATTCTAGGAGTCTGATGGACTTACCAAGACAAAATTTGAAATTAAGTGTACAAAAAAGTAATACGGCATAGGTATTATATTATGAAATGTTAATATCGATATATTGGTGTTTTGTTTCTTGATCTTGGATGAAAATTAGATAAAAAAGAGAAAATAAAACTTCCGATAGGTACATTGAGGATGAGCCCATCAATCATTGAAAGACCGCGTTGTGCATCCGAATAAGAAATACGAATTTAGGGATAAAGGTGATTGCGGTAATCACCTTCAAAGGCAAACATTAGATTAAGTAAAAATAATTATGTTCGATTTTACATTTAATTTTATTAATTAATTTACATTTGAAGTTTTAACCACTGCATACTTACGACCGCGTCAAGATATTGTTGTTCTGTAAAAGTCACAAGGATATGGTTTTCAGATCATAGAAACGTGCCAAGGATGCTGATTGGATAGTGCACACTGTGGCTAAAAGAGGACCTTTCCGATTGATAACTTCGCAAAGTAATAAAAATATTGAAATCACTTGAATTTTGTTAATGATGCAGCCTAGAAGTTCAATGGATTATGCAATCTATATACAGGACAATATTTTTAAGTGTTACATAATATAGTACCCTCGGAATGAACTGGCAGCCGGGGCCATAACAATTTAGTGATCCTAACCCTAACCTAATCCGTTTTCAATAGAATGGATGTAAAATAATGCCTTTGGTATTAGTTTTATTACCCCGCCTGCCAGTTCATTTCGGGGATACTATAGTACAGCATATTACTCATACATATTTTTTAAATCTTTGCAAACATACTGTTTTACATAATAATTATATATAAAAATAAGTAGGTATATGAAAACACAACACATAAACCAGTAAAATATATAAAAATGAATATGTGCTCATTCAAAGTGAACACAAATACATTATTTGACTCTTTTTTAGTAAGCAATGTACTTAAAGCTTTTGTCGTAAAGATGGCCTGCAACCTGAAATCGAACCCAAGACCTCCAGTACGAAAGGCGTCGCCCGCTAGGCTACCAACCACTTCGTACATTGAATTTATATCAATGTTTTCTTCTTTTTTAAAAAGAGCTAGCTTCAGTCTATTAATTTATTTTATGTTTTTACTCTATGGTTCTTACACTCGTCAGTATATTACTTTTCTATGTTTCTATGTATTTCATCTTCCCGCAGAAAATAGGGTGTCGGAGTTGGGCTATAACCTTTTTATTAATTTTTAATAAATTTATGAAGTCAAAATGATTTTTTTATGATAAATGTGGTGTCAATTTAAGCAAATATCTAATGATGTGATATTGGACATGAATTTGTGTATTTATCTTCTTCGGAAATAAAAGAATTTCGCATTCAACATGGCTTCAAATAGAGGAATACAGATAGGATCTGCGTGGTTTCAAAGGAAATTAAATCTTAGGCCGCAACATAGAGGTGTTCATTTAGTTACAGAAGAAATACTAAAGCAAATTCCTGAATTGTCGCAATTTTCCGTGGGCTTATGCCACATACAGAGTGAGTATTATCGTGCTTGAACGTCGCATGGTCGGTTTGTACTGTAACCCCCTCCCACTAATGTCACATGCAGAAAGTGTGGTGGATGTGTTATGCAGTAAATTAGACATCTCGTAATATAGCGTACGTTTTATTCGAACTGAAAGCTGGCTATTTCAGCCGTTCTTATGAAAACTGTATAGTGTATGTATTTTGACAGGTCAGCTTGAAAGCTCATATATTTTACGGTTTTGACACAATACATATAAACCTTGAATTGTATCATTTTATAATGAATCTGTGATATACTTAATTTCTTATCTGTAATTATTTAAATTTACTCTTCACTTAATTTTAAATTTGTGTTCATTTAACAAATGTATGTAATATCTTTCAGTAATGCATACCTCAGCCAGTTTGGCGCTCAATGAAAGTTGGGATCCTAATGTTAGAGATGATATGGAAATGATGTTAAACAAAATTGTTCCTGAAGGATTGCCATATAGACATTCTTGTGAAGGACCTGATGACATGGTATTTTTCTTTGATATAATCTCATTAGTTTATCTCTTATTTGAGTTGATGATTAGGTACTATTAGGCATTAAATTTCACTAGGTATTGAGTAAGCTAGTTGCTTAGTTCAACAAACCCATGTACTAAATAATTACAATGATTGAGCAATTGTCAAATAAATCGGTTGCAAGTTTGGTGCGGTCATGGGGGAGTGTACCTTGCCGTGGGTACATGACTGTAAATACCATGTAATGCCATTTTTGCGATTCACCTGCAAACCTCCAGCAAGTCCTATTCCTTAGCGTCCACGAGTGGTCCAAGACACCGCGAACCCTGGGCAATGTATCTGAAAGGTGGCATAGCAGATAAGGAAGGGGAGAAGGCGAGTGTTCGGCGCCATAAAACCTAATAATACGGATAAGGGAAGGAAAACCCTGACAGAAAACCAGGGCAGGGCCTCATGCCTTAAGGTGGCAATCCCACCAGAGATCTTGAGAATGAAAGGTTATAATCACCTTTCTTCTTGAAAAATCCAAGATTACGAAACCAAAAGAAGGAAAAGCCGGACTGAACCTGGAAAACCGACCACGCAAATGTGAGAACACTCTATTGCCCAGGGGCACTGAGGGTCTTAGTGCGGGAAGACCAAGCCTGAGGTGGATGGATGACGTGGAGGAGAATCTCAAGACAATGGGGGTGACTAACTGGAAAAGGCGGGTAATGTACAGGGGAGAATGGCAGGGAATTCTGGAAGAGGCCGAGGCTCACAATGGGCTGTAGCGCCAATGATGATGATGAAGTTTGGTTTCCTAGTACCATATTGTGTTTCAATATTTATCTATACTAATATATAAAGAGGAAAGATTTGATTTTTTGTTTGTTTGTTTGCATCGAATAGGCTCCAAAACTACTGAACCGATTTGAAAAATTCTTTCACTTTTGGGAAGCTACACTATCCCCGGTGAACATAGGCTATATTGAATTTCCAAAAAAATTGGGTAACCTACGAAAACTCCAATAATGTAACCCAAGGTGTAAAAAAATTACCTAAAATATTATTTTTATCGCGAACGCTGTGAAAACTATTGATGATAGAATAGAATAATGTAGTACAATTTTGTAGAAGACATAATTATTTACAAAAAGTATCGCGACAGCATATGTAGAACTATTATAGTTATGCCACAATAAGTGTTCTTTTATTTAAAAAAAAAACAATAAGTCACCTCTAGAAAAGGCTCTTTATTGGTATATTGACATTACTCCTTATTAAAATAAATTAGTTCATATTCAAGACTGCTTTAATATGTTTGTACAACATTTTGAATTATTCAATTCGGACATTCCATTCGAAAGTTATCACGAGTTTAAAAATGTGAGTATTGGATTGAAAAAGTTAGTGATCTGTATGAAAACTAAATTATTTTTTAGTACCTATCTACCCGTGCGAAGCTGGGGCGGACCTCTAGTTTCTTGTATGTTTCTAATTGAAAATAATTATGAATGTTTTTATATCCCAAAAGAACGACAATTCTTTAATTTGACCATTTTTAAGTGGTATTAACATACCTATGTAGATCTGTGGTGCTATCACCCTGAGTGAGTCTTGGCCTCTTCCAAAAGATTTCTCCAGGCTGCCCTGTTCTCCGCCATACTGTTATTTAGTGGCCAACAAACCACTTGAAGGGTTGTAATTAAAATAGCATTCGCACTATCTTCATCAATAATATCAGAGGCAAGCTTCTCCTGTACTACTTTGGATACATTCTCTATATATCTCACCCCTTTATAAAAGTTATGTATGGTTTAGAGAAATAAGGTGAAAGGATAAACGGACTTGAAGTTAAGTAATGACTATTCTAATGTTAAATGTGTTCTGTTTCAGCCGGCACATGTGAAGGCCTGTTTCTTGGGTTCTTCACTAAGCATACCCATAACGGAGGGTAAATTAAATTTGGGAACATGGCAAGGAGTGTGGTTATGTGAACATCGCAATCATGCAGGGTCTCGCAAGGTAGTAGTAACATTGTCAGGATGTCCGAGGGATTCTCCTCTGTCTCCTGTGTCTCCATTAGCGTCTTGCTCCAGTTAGGATAGGCCGGGGGGCAGCCACACCCCCCACACACCTCACACGCCCAGGTCGCGGTCTTCGTCCAAGACAACACGTAGATAAGCCAACTACTACTCAAGGAGCTTAACATACGTCCACTACACATACATATACCTATATATCACACAGTACATCCTGCGGTATGCGCTCTTCTGTCCTCTGTAGTGGCGTGCGGCTACATACGACTACTGTGCGTATTCGACGCACTGGATATGCATCTGGGTTTGCATACTGGATATACACATGCTTGTGGTACACAAATGGAAATGTGTAGGTGATATATAATTGAAAAAATATATATGAAGTATAAATAGTAATTATATAAACAATAATATGTTATACATTAAAATAGTACTTTTAAGATATATAATGATTAATGAAGTAATCAGTACAATTGGCTGATTAGAGACTAGAGACCTTTTTGCACTCCATTGTTTTTCTCTTATACATAAACTCTTACTTATTTTACTCTCGACACGACAATATGTAAATAAGATTTAATAATTATCCAAGTATTGATAGTGCATACAGTTTATTAGTGTTATCTTGTAAATACAAGTATGTATATCAAGTACAGACATTTTAAACTAATTCATTGTTCCGTAACTCAATGAAAGCGAGAGGACATAACCTCATGTACATACATAACCTCATTGTTATTACTTTAGGGATTCTCCTCTCTATTTACTAAGAGCATTTTTGAATATTGAAAAAGGACCATTGTTAAACCTTATATTGTTGACGGGGTGTGAGTGCTACTATTACTATTATTATATTAATTCTTAGCACAATTTGTTTAGTGCATCAAAATCGTGGCGTGGTGTAGCGTGGCGAAATGTTGACATTGTTTACTTATATTATACCTATAGTTTATAATTTTATTCACCCATTTCTAATATCTCTTCGTTATTTTCAATTTGAACCATTCAGTTAATAGTTTTTATAGTATCTTTCAATTAAATTGATATAAGCTCCAAGTTTTTTTATAAAATGATGATTGTGTTAATAGCTCAGGATAGCTAATTGAGTCATGCATTACTCCACAGAACTTCTAATAGCTTACATACTCATCAGCTCACACGCCAACTTCAAATGCCGTACTGTGACATTATTTCTCTGAAATGATTAAAATTTCTATCCTAAGGTGCTTCATCATGAAAAGAATTCATATTTTTCTTTTAATTATGCTCATATTTGCTCATTGCAAACAAAACCACTTAACAATAATTTGTGAAATGAAATCAAGATTCTTTTGTTCATATAAATTAATATTGAGAGATATTTCTATACTAACTTATAGATCCCTAATTTCCTACATACATAGTTGCTAAACATAATTTCCTAGTGAGGCCTATTTACACATATTTTGCAGTTCCATTCAGTTCGGTTTTTTTTTGGTAACTGCCACATGCATGTGAAAAGATGTTTGAAGATATTTTTATATGAAAAATCTTCACCTTATTGTTAATGATACACCAAAAGGTTGATGGTATGTTATACGGGAAAGGCGTGTAAGTGAGTATCTCATTTCTGTTATAATTTGCTGCCCGCTTTGTGAGTATAGGGATTAATGAAAGTCACTACATGCAGAAAAAACTAAATTAATCTCTAGGACTTTCCAATATTTTTTAAATAAAAATCTTTAATAATTTAAAAAAAAAATTGTCATAATTTGGAAGAGTGTTGGTAGAAACACGATATGATAAATAAATAAAATGATTGTAAATATATAAGATTTAGTGGTGTAAATATAAATATGTGGAAATGCTTAATAGATGCCTTAACGGTGTAATGTTTTAAATTGATATATTTCATATTTTGTATACGTGGCTAAGAAATTGTATTGATGCATGCACAGCACAGCACATTATCTGATCATCATCGTTGTGCGGGTGTCTTAGTTTACTGCAGAACTTCTTTTGTGCAATATTCTCACTTGCAATTATTTTTATATTGGTACGAGAAGCGCTGTCACTTTGTATTTATAGACATCACGGCACATGGCTAGTTCCATATACCAAGTATGGCTTAGGCAGAACTTTTTATGCATTTGGAATAGATAGTGATGGCAGTCTTTTACACATACATTTTATCTGGTACCAAATTTATTATAGGTAATTTAAAAAAATTTGGGGATAATTTCTGTATCATAATTCTTATGAAGTTTCTGAAATATTGTTCTTTCTTCGTAATTGATTGCATCTATTTTATTATCTTTACTTCACGCATCCCAAACACAAGTTAGTGTTCTTTTTGTAAAGATTCAACTATTTTATTTTATTGAATAAGGCCCGACACATCAATATGTAGATAAATGTTCTTGGTAGCCATCTATAAGATAAAGTTATGTAGTGGATAAAGCGATGGAAAGAATCTGACGACCGCATCAATTGAAAATTATCCAATAGATGGATATCTAGAAGATAACAGTGTTGTTATACTGAAATCTATTGATTTCTATGGATTTGCTTTTTCGTGCCTAATTTGATGTCAGATGAAGTCTTGTTTTTACAATATTAATGCGTATTGAATCAAATATTTAGTTTATGTTCTAATGTTGTTTTTAGATTCGCATATTATAATTTTGTAATATTATTTCTTAAACTAGAATTTTTTACAATGATTTAACAGAAAGTTTGAGAATATAACAACATTTCGATCACAATTTAGATTTTTTATTCCAGATCATTTGTCGATCGAAATTGAAGAAAAATATGATTTGTTCGAAGCTTCAAAATGATAATTCATTATAATATTATGTAGGTATATTTTCTCTTTATTTTTAATTAAGTATTAAGTCGAAAGTTCTTCACATTCACGGCGTTAAGGGTGTTTCTGAACGTCAGTGAACGTTATTTTGACAGCCGTTCTAGAGATAAATCGTTATCCAACACTAGGAAGCTCCTTTTAAAATGGCGTTGTATATCCTAAAGATAAGTGATATCTACACATTTATGCGGCAAATACCTCAAAGAAAGGATTTTCTGGAAGATAAATTTATCTATCCAATGATTGATGCGTTGGGCCTTAGTAATATGTATTGTGTTTTGGCTGTAAAATTATGAATTTGGCCATGAAAAAGTTATCTTGTATAGTAAATTGCTTGCCTTCTTGTTACGACTTATATTATATTCCGTGCATTATATCTTTGTAAATTGTGAGGTTACTATATACTGTATCATTAAAACCATCACATCCTTGATTGAAATTGTATCATTGTCTCTTTAGAAAGAAATGTCTTCAAGAAATGTCAAGGAGCATCTAGAAATGTTCACTAAACATTTGGTTCTTCCTTTCTTTTTCTATCAATTAGAACATACTGTTTTCCTTTCTGTAGCAGCGTGGCAGCTTCATACAACTTCACTATCAAAACATTCCATTTTTATTGTACATTGTGCATTGTACCAAACTTCTATCTATTGTACTATTGTAACATTTATAATAATTCATACTATGTTGCATTTTTACCCGCCATTTAATTTAAGATGTTGATTATTCCAAACAAGGATTGGGACCCGTATCCTCGGGAAAGAGCCCATTTAAGTTGTGAGACTGTCAGTAGCATAATTTTTTCCAATCCTCCACTTGCCTAGTTATTTAAAAGAAATAATGAATTAAAATTTTAAATAACACTTGAAACTACAAGTTTTTGTTAAAAAAAATCTAAATTATCAGGGAAATATCTTACATATATTATGTAGATTGACCCAAAATTAGCGCAAGATTTAAATCATATAAAAAAACAGAGGGTTTGTTTCTTTAAAATAATTTTTTTACTTAATCACAAAGCCCACAGAATAGGGTTATGTATGAAATGACTTTGCTGGCACATACGGAGGTTGAAGTTAAATCACAATTTCGACCATATTTCGTACAACTTTTTCCAACTATAGTCATTTTTACTAACCCTAAACCATCAACTATCACATGAGATATTAAATAATGTTTCCAACACTTGATGGTGAACTGCACAAATGGTGGTGAATTCAAATCTTGCATTAATTATGGGACATCCTACAGAGAACAATTCAATGAGGGAGGAAAGGGGGAGGGTGGGTCTGGAAAAAAATCACGAAAGATCACGTAGGGGGAGGGGGGGTCTGGTGAGAAAATCTCATGCATTTATTTTTTCTGATGATTTTAAAGAAACACAGTTGCACTTACAGAAATTTAAAAAATTGTGAAAATAAAAATCATAAGTTTCTTAATACATTGTACTAAAAAGTACACGCGATTTTCGGGGGGGGGGGGGGGGGGTATTCTGAAACATCACCAGAGGGGAGGGGGGGGTCTAAAAAGTTGCAAAAATACATCACGTTATTAATGGACGTCCCCTAAGTGTTTATTGATGATATCCTCCATATATAAATTCACTTCAACGGTTTTTTTTATATCCGTATGAAATTCATTTCATTCAGTTGAAAATACAATTTCTTCAAATATTTAGCACGAGGTGAAAGTGAATAATTGAAAGAAATTTTTAAATTAAAGATGGCATTGGAGTAAAAAGTAAAAATTCTCACAAAAATTGACTGGGGTCACTAATGCCCACCATTGCCCTTTGTGGTGTATAATTACTAGGTATTATTATGAAGTGTTTTCATCGTATCCATTCTGACTTGTTTTTCTTGCTTCATAATATGTATAGTGGAAATAAAATACGCACTAAACGTCAAAAACTTCATTTTGAGATAATAATAAAACTGATTTTTCCCCCATACAGACATAGTACTATGATGATTTTTGGATCTGTTTTTTTTACGCCTTTAGATCATCGATATGGACTTAATGCAATATTTAGGCTATTGACAATGGTTTATAGAACATTTCCTCATACTCAATTCATTTTTTTCATTTTGGCGTTTAGTGCGTATTTTATTTCCACTATACATATGTTTTCCCCATGGTTATGCAACACAATTTTTTTACTCGTGAACATAGTACACAATTGTACAGTATTCACACAGCAAACTAAAGGCAATTTAACTCAAAGAAGACCAGTTTCGACAGGTATAATTTTTTCATAGACAATTTTACACCTTCATAATTTTTGTTCCACAATAATCCTAGGAGAATGTGGGTTCGATCACATTAATTGGATTTTAATTTACATAAAGAGATATAGGTTACTGAAATTCAATTTTTTTAATTAAATTATTTCAACAAAATATTTGATTCCAATCATTAATATCTGTAAATGACAAAGAAATGTTTTTTTTTTTTAAATGTTGGTTATAGACTAGGAAACCATCCAATCGATGTACCCTAAACTGGTCTTATTTGAAAAATAATAATGCAAAGATGATTTTAAACCACAGAAACATGTTTTGACAACATAAAAACGCCGATCTGTCTTTCTCATCAATTTTTTTTTATAATTTGTTGTTATTTATTTGTGGATCATGTTAAACAATGGTAGTAGTACAGCTGGCTACCTGCTACTGTGCTTATATGATGGGGTGGTTTTCATAGGAATTATCAAAACATTTATGTGTACAAGTATACCATTTTTTTAATATATTTCATGTTGTTCCATCAAAATGGATTATATTCCAAATCTTGTAATCATTATCTGAACAATTAGTCTCACTTTATAGTTAGCCAATATACCATTTTTGTTGATGCATGTTTGCTTGGCATATTTAAATAAATTATTTATTTGATCTTCTTACGTAATTTGGTAATTAACTTCCAAATCTTTCTACATAATATGAAATAATGGAAAATGCCTCTATTTGGTAAAGGATGGGTTAATAAATTGACAACGTAGACTTTATTCTGTCTAAATGTAGACTAAGAGTTTAGACATGATATTGGCTTCATATTCAGCTTCATAAAGTCTTACGTGTAATATCAGATAATATCTATTGTATATATCTATGTAGGTAGTATGTGCTCTTGATATTTTTAAAAGAATGGTTACTTGTGTAATCTTTATGATAAAATTCTAGTCATTCCTCAATATAATTTCTTTTGAGTTTGTGATGCAATAATATAATGGGTTTGTTTTAATAAATGAATGTTTCTTTTCTACTCATATTATATACTTGCCTGAAAGGGAGGCTTTGGCTTACATTATGTTAAGCAGCAAGTGTATGTACGAGTGCGGGTGCCAAGTAACAAATAGTAAGCATGTATGGACAGAACTGCGAGTTTCTTGTGAACTTAACTGTGTCAATGTAACAGTGATAGAAGCGGGTTCTATTTTTTGCGACTAGCCTCGCCCCGTTCTCCTTCCCCACATGCGCAGCATACCACGATGAAGGTGTGTGCACCCTGTTTGAAAGTGCTGACCCCGTGGCGACAAAAGAAAATAAACAACACATTGAAATGGGCATAGCGACATTGGACTGGCACTTCACAGAAGTGAACATAAACTTTTGACCTGCAATTTTTAACTCGCACTCACACTTGACACTTAACAATATGTAAATGACTCGGAAGCTAAGTTAAACCCTTGAATATGATGACTCCTTTAGAATACTTGAGGCAATGGATCAAAGACCTATCACACAGACCCCCATACTTTATAGCATTAGTCGAATAATGGTATCCCTAATGTCCTTGCCAAGAGAAGAAAAAGGCAAAAACTCAAGTAATTTACACTATTACTGCCTCCAACACAAGAGATTCTTAGTGAATCTGAAGTCTATGAGAAAAAGCAGAAGTTTATCCTTTGTACCTCTCTAAATCGGATGTAGAGGATTTGGCATGTAAAAACTGCATATTAACCATTTTACTAAATCAGAGGAGTAAGCAAAGATCCTTTTTCTATACAAGTTATAAGAACTTCAACAGTGTTCTCTCATTAGCAACTAATAAAAGCTTAAAAAATGATAATGTTTCAGAAACAATGTTGTGTGGACGATTATGTTATGCCTTATAGCTGTTTGATTGACAACTTCCAGACCTTCTTTCACCAAATGGTTGATTGAAACAAACAACACCGGCTTTACTAATAAATATTTTAATAATACGTCATAGTGTTGAATACAAAATAAGAATTAATAATATGCCTTAATTAGTATGGTCAGTTAATGATTATGTATAAATGCAACATGAAAGAGATTTTTTGTTTTATTACTACTTCTGTTATGATTTTTCTATACTATGTGGTCCTGGCCCAGCTTCTGCAAATAAAAGTGTTTTGATCAATTCCTTTTTATGTTTTAGTTTAATGTTCTAATTTAGAAAATAATAAAAAATAGCAGCAGTTTTACAAATAGCAATACTGATATGGCAGACATTATGGTTTTATAGCTAAATATCAAAGCTATATCCGTGATATTTTATTTTTACTATAGTCTCTAACAATGATGTTTAAATTACTATACCTTTTAGTTTATTCTGCACTATTAAGAAACTGTGTTTAATATTATCCAGAGCTTCTCCGAGGCCTAGTTTAATTTGATTGAATTCCTGTGAGACTAAGGAGAGGCGACCCAGCAAGTAGTTGAGGTTCTCGTCTACTTCACTCATCCTTGATGTTATCATACCAACCTAGGAATATGTAAAGAAACATGTAATATCTGCTTCACTAATTAAGTGTTCACTCATTCATTGCTCTAAAGAAGAGTTAGTGTATTATGAGGAACTAAGGGTTAAGAAGGAGGAACACGTTTCTTGAGCCAACTTTTTCTAATCAAACACTGCCTTTCATCTGATGCTAATCCTGGGGATATATTTCAAGTAAAAATATAGAAAAACTATCATCCGATTAGGAAATAATGTGGGGGACCACTTAATAAGAAGTCAGGCGCTTAATATAGCTATGCTAATATATTAGAATATGTGCTATTCTCACTTTGCCTTCCATACTATCCATAGTGCTGACACTTCCATTTACATATTTGTCCGTTTGAGCCTGTGAAAGTTGAGAAAAAAAACAAAAATTACATTAGTGTAAACAAAGGCATAATGCATTTTTGTATTTAAACATCATGTTTACAATACAAATTATGGGAGTTTTGATGTGATCGCTTAAGAGTCAGAAGTTGAAATGAAGAATTGTACCTGTAATCGATCTAAAGCTGTATTACTAGCCATTACTTGCTGATGCATTATACCCATCTGCCTCCAAACCTGGGATATTTCATATTCTATTTTAGTTGTCAAATTAGCTAGAGCTCCAACTTGGCTGTTGACAATTGAAGATTCAATGTCGTCAAATCTTCTAGAAACTGTTGAATTCAACCCCTTATTTTGTTCTTTTACAAGATCACCAACTTCCAGTAAAATCTGGTGCACACCATACTCAATTCTTCGTTTAGTGTCCAGAACATTGTCCGCAGTTTGCAACATAACACGTTCTCCTTTCGATAATGCTTGTATCTACAAAATAAGTAAACATTGTTTTCTATTGTTTGATACTTTTTTCTGACATAGTGCAAAGTAATATAGAGACGAACCTCCAATTTGAGTTGATCGAACTTCATTGCCAATTGAGAATTAAAATTAGCAGTCTCCAATTCTACTCTCGCAATACTCTTGTCAAAAGATTCTTCTGAATTATGCATTTGTTTGTCCACTTTAGTCAGAAGATCGTTCAAAACTGCTAAAATCTTCATTGAGCCTTTTAAAAAAATCACAATAATTATCAGTTTTATAAAAATATAATCTTATCCAGTGGTGAAATATGATCTTATACTCTTAGCGTTTACCTTTTTCATTGGAGCTCATCATTTCATATTTTGTATCTTGTATTGTTTGTTGCGTCTGATTTTTAACATCTTCTATTTCATTTTTAAATGAAATGTGTTTTAAAGCTGTTTCTATGTTCTGAATTTCTTTTCTAAGGTCCAACAAGTTTGATTGATGTTTATCTAATGCTGAAATTGAATTAACTAGTGTTATAATACTGTAATATGATCCAATTGAAAACTATCCATTATATTTTTGGACAACTATAACTAGAAATCAGAAATATTTTGTTCATGACTGAAATTTATTATTAGACCAAGCAGATCCTCTATGGTTACACAAGTTACACTTCATTTTGTAAAATAGATAACTTACATGATGTTATTTTGTTGTGGTGAATTTCATTAGCTGCTAGAATATCTTTTGTTGGGGTTTGGTCCAAGTTAATCTTGGACAAAACATCATCGTGATTTTTGAGCTTGTTATCAAATTTTCCAAGCATATTTTCCATTTCAGAAGTATATTTTGCAAGCATTTTTTCATTTTCACTTGTATCTTTACAGTTGTTGTTTATCTGTGGAGTATATGAAAAGTTTAGAAATTTTTGTACTGAGAATATTGAAAGTATTAAGGCCCACAGCATATTGAACCCAATTCCCGTCTAGTAAACACAATTCATGTAATTTTTCGGTAGAAATACTGGATCCAAAAGATGGGTACAACATACAGCACTCCATTTAAAATAATGGAATACAGAATATTCCATGACGCGGGTACGAGCTAAGCGTTCACATGAACTGGGTTCCTTATGGTGGGGACTTTAATATTGTAATGAAGCAAAGTGGTTGGTAGCCTAGCGGTTACGACGTTGGCTTTCCTACTGTATGGTTCGGAGGTCGTGAGTTCGATCCCAGGTGCATGACACAAGCTTTATGTAGCTTACTGTGAAAAAGTCAAAGAGTGTATTTGTGTTCACTTTGAATGAGCACAGATTCATTAAAAAAAAAGATAAATATAAAAAAAATGGCAAAAATACTAAAAAATACCTACATGTCTACGAAATAATATTAAACGTATATATGATAAAAGTTTATGGCTAAGAAAGGGTATCGCTACTAGCAGTAAGAGACTGGGTATAATTTAGGTGATCACAATGATTCATAGAGGTGATGTATTTATTTTATTTTTATTGATAGGCTCGCTACCCCCTGGGAGGTTGCTGTCACTGCGTCCCATAGTGGAACTATTGTGACTAGTCTTGCATTAGAGCTCATTGCTCAATCCAGCCTCGTTTGTATGAGGCTCATGTCCTGCGTGGACACAGAATATCTAATAGAACATTGAATTATCTACGTATTGGGTGAAACAACACTAGTTTCTGTACTTACACTGTTGTTTTGTTCATATTTCAAATTCATGACTGCATCTTTTACTCCTTCCATTAATTTAGTAAGCGCGTTAATCTTTTTGTTCAGTCCTTCTTCCAAGTTTTTAAGTTTTATATCTATCACCCCCACGTCCAGGGAGGGTATTTTAATACTATTTATCTCAGCCTTGACCATATTGGCCATGTTCGTGCTCCACACCCCCATCATTTTTTTCATACTCTCAATTACTTCATTATTCTTATCCATTTGTTGTTTTTCTCTCTCATCTTTCTAAAAAGGGTAAAATAAGTTAATAGAGCATAGTTATCGTAATTATTTTCCAAAGACGTTTTTAATTTTATCTAGTTATTTATTTAATTTATTCCAGCTAATAATATTATATTCAATGCATATCTATTCTATAAAACTAAACAAAGTTTTTTACACAACATTCTAAGTTTGTCTAGATTATTGTGTCCATTTTTCAGGACTAGATCTTAATCTAGACAAACTTAGAACGTTGTGCACCAATCAAGCCAACAGGCAATAAAGAAGAGACATAAACAAAAATGGATATAGTCCTGGCGCCAACTATATGACAGCAGTAGCTGTCTATAAAAAGATGGTTTCTCTAGTTGTTCTCAAAAATTCCAACAGATGGCTCTATACCTCATTAACATCAGCTACTTGTTATACAGGGTGACTGATGGTAATTCGATACATTCCTTGACAGAGGTTATACTAGAAATAAAGATTTGCAACAATTTTGTTCCCATTATCCAGGGGTCAAAAGCTAGTGCTTTTCGAGTTATTTAACTTTTTAGTTTTTTTCAATTTTCCACCTTTTTACCTAAAATTAAAAATTGTGAACAAAGTACTCCATTTAGGAAAGTAAAAATACACTTTTCCTATAGCTGAAGAATAAAGGAATGGTTGAAGTAAAAAATCTAGAAAAATATTTAAAAAACCACAGAAAATAATTATAAATTGGGGAAGTTTTTCTCGTATTTTTTACGCCAAGTATATTATACTTTTTTAGAGTAACTCCATTAGAAAAATCGAAATTAAAAATTAAAAGCACTGACTTGCGATTTTAAAACGTATATCTGTGGTTTTTGAAATTATTTACTTGATTTTTTACTTCAACCATTTCGTTATTCTTCAGCTATTGGAAAAGTGTATTTTTACTCACCTAAATGGAGTACTTAGTTCACAATTTTTAATTTTAGGTCAAAAGGTGGAAAAATGAAAAAAAAACTCTAAAAAGTTAAATAACTCGAAAACCACTGCCTTTTGACCCCTGGTTATTGGGAACAAAATTGTTGCAAATTTGCTCTAGTATAACCCCTTTCAAGGAATGTATCGAATTACCAGTCACTCTGTATACACATATTATGAAGGAATTAGCGTCGGGGCAGTTGGCCCAGTGGTTACTGTCTCTGCACGATACAGCGAGGGATGCAGGTTCAAATCCTGCCCGGGGCATGGGATTTTCCACATGTTGAACATGTTGAAATTTCTCATAATATTTGGGAATTTGGACATTACCACTTAATGGCGAACATTGTTAACGTAAAGTGATCATCACACTAAGCCAGCCTGCGAAATAAGGTAGAAGACGGTCGTAAGCCCGTAGTGGTTTGTTCATAGCATTTAAAAATCGATCAGTATTAGTCAGTCATCAGTTGTTGATATATAAAGTTTTTTAATTACTATGAAATACATTAGAGAAAAGATGAACATAATAACAGAAAATATAAGAAAAATTCCACATAGTTATTCTAGAAAGTTGTTTTTTTACCTGAATCAATATAGTTTCAACATTAGATAATCTTTCATCCAATCTTGATATAGCACCTTTCAATGGCTCTAATGATTTATGCTTTTTATCCAAGTTGGCTAAAGCTTTCTTTAATTGTTCTCCTAAAGCTTTTTCTCTAGATTCGTGCCGTTCTAATTTGTCATCAGAAGTTCTGAACATCCTGACTAGTGAGACCATAGCATCGCGAAAGTCATCTGGACTATAAATAAAATTACAACACGTCATTAATAATCAATAAATGTTGGTAAAAGTGGAAATAATTCCTATGGGAATGAATCCCACACTATCTTATTAATTAATGGCCAGTAATACATGCTTTAAAATAATACTCACGTGAAGTCTTTCCCTGTGATAATTTGAATTTGAGAAGTAACAACTAAAACTATTAATAATAATGACAGTTTTTCCTGAAATCATAAATTGAATTTGTGAATTTTTACAAAAAATAATACACAGACAGCAAATGTTAGGAGGTTTACGGTTTTATATATATATATATATACATTATTATATTGTAATAATTTTCTTAATTAACCGTATATATATTATTATATTGTAATAATTTTCTTAATTAACTGGCTCATAAATGACATGTAGGTACCTATACAATATATCCAGTTAAGTAGGTACTATTGTTTTTTTTTAAATTTTGATTAATAATAATAATAATAGGTAGGTATTATGTTATATATTTTTGTGCATCAAACAAAATTGCCTGTTTAAAATACTTGCTAAAGGTTCACACCAAGCCATATTAGTCATGGCTGTACCACTACTTCAATAAATTCATAAAAGTTATATTTTCAAATAAATAATGTGGATGGACTTTTTAATATTATGACTTTAAGGTCTTTCTAAATTCAGTCATGTATTCCATAAACACTTCTGTCAGAATATGGGGTAACCAGGAGAATGTGAGAAGATATTTGAAACTTTCTTAATAATTAGGTAGGTACATATTATAAATATGTAATTTTTTATATAAAGGGAAGCACAGCACCTATTATAGTCTGTCTTATATTTCGTTAGTAACAGAGAAAACTTCAAACCGTAATCAATAGTTAAAAAAAAATTACGCGACTTTTTTTCACAAGAATAACAGTGAACATTCCAATGCCGGGTTCGAGCCCGTGATCTTAGCTCAAGTCAGTCATCATCACAGAACACATATATTCTCTAAGGAGAGGTCATCATTCTAAGGCAACCGCTTTCATATTTAGGGAAAGCAAAATATTATAAGCTACTAAAAATTCAACATTCTCACCGTCATGATTGACAATAACCAATATATGAACTTTGAGAGTAAATCCGATTAACTTATTGACGATCTGTTTATTTTATTGACCACAGCACAATGAGCACTGACCAGAGTGAACGACGCTCTGTGAAAGAGATTGTACTGTAATCTCCATGTCACCGGGGGTCAATTCTCAATAATACAATCTATATCATTACATACAGTCACAGTACTCAATATTGTCTACCACTAGACCAGATTAATCACTATCACTGATCACATTAAACAATATTCTGTATTGTCCACTGATTGTCGCCACCTATCACCTATCTATCTACTTATTATATGATATGAAACCCTAATGTTAGGTAATCACTCCGCTAACGGCTGCTTCGCGAGGATAAACTTACAAATAACAATAATAAGGATAACAAAAATAAATTTTAATGTGTCGGCATATTTTTGTGATCCCTTTGTTTAATCGCACCACATTGTCCCAACATAAGTAGGTACCTAAATAAATATTACTGGGAACATATTATAGCTTTTAATAAACTAAATAATAGTAGGTACCTAGTTTATGGTTTATGAGCAATCTTCAATCGAGCGGTGCTTCTATCTATCTAATAGTCTAGTCTAGACTCTAGTGCTAATGGCTTGGCTGGAAGAGATCTATTTGTAAAGTTCGCCCCTTGATGCCATAATAATTTATTTATCTTGCTTCCCGTTATTAATTTTATTTTTCGAACGGAAACCTTTGAAAAATGGATTAAAGGACGCACTGATAAAAATGTTAGATACAGTGAAACCTCTCATAACGCTTTTAATTCGTTCAAAAATCTTGTTCGTTATGAGAAACATTCCCCCTATAGGAAACAAAAAAGGCAAAGGTGCAAAACCCTTTTCTTGATATCGAACAGGTTGATAGATGCTTAATAATAATAATTTTTGTCTAGATATTGCTTTATTTTCATACGACTGTTTCCTATAACTTTTCCTCGGGTACATTTTTCAAGCGCAAATCTTTAATAACATACTCTCCTTTTGGACCCCACGGGGGCATAGCAAGGCAACAAGAGCTCTCCACTACACTCGCACTCACGCAGCTTCAATGACCATTGAAAATAATTGTAATATCTTATTACCTACTTTTATACTTAACTGATGTCAGAGAATACAAATTTGAAACCATATAGGTACCCAAGTACGTGAAATCGTAG